>JAQZBX010003570.1:0-64659 GCA_029593785.1 Cabassous unicinctus | reverse complement strand
AGCTTAGAGACTCTTTAACACAGTTACTATACAGCTGGGGACAGGGAAGCCTAGAGAAGGAAAGCCACAAAACAAAATTAGTTTGTGGCAAAGTCAGGACTTGAATATGACTCAGTCCCTTTCATCGAGTTATAATATGAGCCTTCTCTATGGTAGGCCCTGCATTCAGTACTATGCATACAGCGGTGGATGAGACAGACACAATCTTTGAGATATAAACCCTTTACTGAGTTCTATGGCCTTTCCACTAGACCTATGAACTGACATTAGCTAAATGTTAATTCCTGATGAAGCAGCTCCATGATTTAAAGCAGGGGTTCTTAACCAGGGGTCCACAGACCCCTTAAAGATTTCAGGGGTCTGTGAACTTGAATTGAAAAAAATCAACTTATTATCTTTATTTTCTCTGACCTCTAACTGAAATCTAGCATTTCCTTCACTTATGAAAGCATGCAATAAATTACGGTGGTTTTCGTTTCGTATCATATTACAGTTGTTGCATATCTCGAAAAATCACTTGTGCTCATCCATACTTTGAATTTACGGTAGTTGTTAGACCTTACGCTAGTTGAGTGTCATAAAACTATCTGCCGCTACATTCTGAGATGGGGTCCATGGCATTCATCTGACTGGCAAAGAGGTCCGTGGAACAAAAAAGATTAAGAACCCCTGATTTAAAGTAATGTCTTAAAAAACATAAATTCAAAAGGGGAAATTTTAGGGAGTATATATGTTACTAGAAAAGAATTAAAAGAAAAAAATCCATGGAACTGTACAACACTGTAAGCCTTAAGTTAAACCATGAACTATAGTTAATAGTAAAATTATTAAAATATGCCTTCATCAATTGTAACAAAGGTACTATAACAATGCAAGGTATTAATAATGGTGTGGCATATGGGAGCCCTGTATTTTATGCATGATTGTTCTGTAACTCACAGCTTCTCTAATAAAAAAAATATTTTGAACCCTAGTCCATTCTTCCACTCCTAAAATTATGGCTTTCAAGGAAAGCCATCTTAATCTAGCTACACTAAACTTGCCCCCTTTCCCATCCTTCTAGTTTGTTTGAAGATCCTTGATGTTAGAAGTTACTTTCCTCAAGTAGCTTCCTTTGTGGCAGTACTTTCTTCAATTTCCACTGTTCTCAAGTGTAGGTTTCCAAAAAAGGAAACTCCAAGAAGAAATCACCAAGGATCATGAAAAAGAAGGCAGACCCTTCTCCAGCGAGCCATAGCCTGCTCATCTTAAGGATCATTTCCACGCAGCTTTCTCCCCATAGCCAGATGCTGAAGAGATTTCTCAGAAGTAATGTATTCTCTCCTCTCTATGTCTTCTTTTTCTTTCTATTTGTCTCGACAGATGCTAGAACAAAGACCTAGGTCCTATGTTTGCCAGTATAAAACCCTGCAATTCATTTTTCCCTTATTAGCAAGAAATAATTTTCTATTTTCTTAATCTTATCTTCTTGTCTATATGAGAACTTATGTCTACATGAAGCATCATAGTTTACACAGCGCTTTCATATACATGAAAGCTTCAAAACAAATATTCAAGGTTGAAGTCATTTTCCCTATTATCTCCATTTACAGTGTTGAATCAGAGACTCAGAGATGTTTGGCAATTAATAAGAGCACACTATTGATGCCTGCTAGAAGAAGGAAGGGCAGTTTGCTGGGAAGTCATCCTAGATTGTTCTATTAAGTCCACTCTACTGACACAATAGCCTTTAAAACCATTTATTTAAATTATTCAAAAGTTATATTGAAATATTCTTGATCGATAGCATTTTGTCAGGTCAAAGAGCATGCTTTAAAAATATGCTTGAATAGAGCTTAGCAAAATATTAAAAGCAGTGTAAAGTTGTGTCCCTTAACATTGCAGGAGTTTATGTAGGATTTGTCATTTGATCCTCTACAAGTCGTCTTCCCTTGGTAAGACTGTTTGCATCCCAGCATAGTGGTTAAGAGCATAAAGTCTGGAACCTGTCTGGATTCAACTCTTGGTTCTGCCACTTCCCATTTCCAGTTACTTAAGAAAGTTACTTATTATCTCCATGCCTCAGTTTCTTAATCTGTAGAAGGAGGATAATGACAGTCCCTACCTCCCAGATTTATTGTGAAGATCGAAAGCATGTACACACCCACTCCACACACACAGTGTAGAACAGTGTCCGGCACATAGTAAGCACAAGGTGTTAGCTATTGCTCTTAAGATAATGTATTAGAAAGTGAACTGGTCCTGGAGTGAGAAGAGCCCTTGTGTGGTGGAAGAGTGACTTCAAGGTCTGCAAGAGAAAAGAAAGCACCAACAAAAAGACAGAAGTGTGTGAGATAGAAGGTGGTTTTGGTGGGGCACAGTGGGGACGGCAAGCTCTTGGAAGTCCTGGCTGAGCCGGGAATGTCATTGTACATGCAGCACATGGCCTTCCCTGTTGAGCTTGATTCAGGGGTGCTTATTCAGGTTCTGGGGTGGAGACTTGGCATGAGCAATGCTGGGCCCCCTCCACAGCTGGGTTTTTATTACCAGGTAAATTGCCGGAAGAAGGAAACTAGAAGAAAGGACATGTAAAAATCACCAGTCCTGGAACTGGGCCATACAAGAGCCAGGGCAGTCTCTAAAACTCTGGGACGGGAGTTCCAAGATAGGAATAAAGATGTCACAGAGAGGAGCACTGCTCCCCCATTAGCAGTCATCATCAGGGGTCACGTCTTGGTTCTGGCTGTCAGAGGAGGAGCCTTGAGAAATGATGTGGCTCTGCATTCTGGGTCCGATGGTGAGAGGCTGTGACTTGCTCTGAAGCAGCCCTAGACTGAGGCTGGGGATGAAGATGGGGAAAGGTTAAAGCTGCTTAAGCGTTTGCTCTTTTAAGTCAGGATTGCCCTGTGCATCAAAGCAGGGCTGAGGCTGCCCACCATGAGGAGTGACCCTGTCTGTCTTCCCTTTTAAATGTAAGATCCTTGAGGGCAAGGATTGAGTGTGTGCAGTGTTGTGCCCCTAAGCACCTACCACGGGTCTGAAATAATTACAGGCAATCAATAAAAAATTGGTGAATGAATTGGAAAGCTAGGAAGAAGCAGGGGAGATGAGGTAAAGAGCTGACTTAGCCAGAGGCTGCACAGAAATTAGGCCTCAGACATGACACTTGGTCGATTGAGGTGCCCACCAGGTCAGCACTTTTTAAATTAGGAAAGCTATACATACTTCTGTTGATACTTGTATGTAATGGAGCATAAGAAAATGAAAATTGATCCAGATTTCTTTGTGAGAAACTCATAAAGGCACCTCTCAGGAACTGAGAGAGACAATGAACTTAGTTCGAAAACTGCATACCAGTGTCCCTTTAAACCGATGCCGATAGGTATTATTGTTATTTATTAGAAAGGGAAAGTAAGGCAAAGAAGAGCAAATGTCCCAAGCCCCTACAGTGGTAGAAGGCAGCAGTAAGGAACAGGAACCAACCTATTTTAATACATGCTGTTCTGTCTCTCTGTTCAAAAATGATAAAATCTGAACAGCAAATGAAGCCCAATTTAATTCTAAGGATGAGAATGAAAATGATTTAGTTCATGATAGTTGTGGTCTTTTTAGGGTGAGAAGGAAGATCCAGGGCCTCTGGTGGAGTGGAGAAGCAGAACAGATATGAGAGAACATCTTTTAAATGACTGTGTGCATTTCAAAATCAGTATCGGAAGCTTCAGCCTTTGGCCTAATCTTTCCAAAAAGAAAGTAGTTCTGGTCTCACTTTGAGCTGAATTTTCAAGTAGGCTGCTGGAGGTAGGGCTGTTTGAAGTAAGGCGTGACTTTAATTCAAGCAGAATTAATCTGTGACCATGAAGAGCCGTCCTCATCTTGTCTTCCCAGGACAACTGGTCTTTCCGCTTCCCCTCGGTTTCTTGTTTCTTAGTCCAGGCCTTTGCAGCTACTCTCCACCTGCAGCCCTTAAATGTTTTCTGAAGAGCCTGGATAGCCAGGCAGTCTACGTTTACAAAGAGCTACATCAGGGCGAGCCGGAGGGCTTGGCACATGCATTTTAATCGTTTCGCTTACTTTGGGCCAGGACTGATGGAGTGGTTAGCCTTCAGTGCCCTGGTTTCAAGCACCTGCATTGACTGAAACTGTTAGCATAACAAACCTTCACTCTCAATGGGGACTTTTTAAAGCCAACTTTCACATTGGTGTAAAAATATCAATGGGAAAATGAAAACTATAGAGGTAATATTGGAATTCTAACCCAATGCTAAGGAAAATGTTTGAGTAGAGCTGCTATATTTTGGGACTGTTAGCAGTTGGGGATGGGAGGCAGGAAGGAGGTATTTCAGTTTTCAAAGAGGATCACAGAAGAGAAATTTCTTTCTTCTTAGGATAGGATACCTTTTGCTAATTTTTTTTCCTAGCACAGGACAACTACTGTAAGTATTTTATTTCATGCCCCCCCCGGCATAAAGTAGATCCTCAATAAAAAGAGTCAAATGAAAAAATGAATTCACAGTATGTGGAATGACCTAAAGAAAATGAAAAGACAAATTATTTAATTCATGCTTTTGTTTTTTGTTAAGCGTTTTGGGTTTTATTTTAATACCTACATCATGCCATTCCACAGTAGATCGAAGTTACAGAATCTGGAGGCAGATTATCTGAGTTTGACTCTCAGCAATACCACTTACTGTGTAGCCTTGGTTAAATTACTTAACCTATCTGTGCCTCAGTTTTCTCATCTGTAAAGTGAGAATATTAATAGAATATAGCTCATGTGTTGTTATGAGAATTGAGTGAGTTAATATATGTAAAACACCTTTAGAACAATTTCTGGTACATAAGTGCTGGGTAAATGTAAGTCATTATTTTATGACATGTCATGGGAATGATCCTTCAAAAGCAATGCTAGTAAAAGGGTTCCATCTTGTTACCAAAAACCCAAATGAGTTTTCCAGTCTCTGCATTGTTTAAATAAGTGTTCAAAGTGACATGTGGTTTCCTTTCAGTCCTTTTCTGGGATTTATTTTTAGTAACTGGAAAAGGTGATATCTTAAATAATCACAGATCCTGATGCCCATGGGCTTGGCCAAGATGTGCTTTACAAATAAAAGCAATATGGGGACCCATTGGTAAGAAAAGGCTCTAAAACCACTCTTCCAAGAAAAAAATCCAGTGTGGACTGATGAGCTCAGTAATCTCAGTATAAAGCTACAATATGAAAATAATATAGTCCCTGAAATAGCCTAAGACTTCAAAGTTTAATTCTTGGTAGGGAGTGCTTCTGATTTTATGACTTGAGTGAGGCCAGTGGAAAACCTGATGACTTGAACAGTGAATGCCTAAACCTATTGAAAAAACATGACTCCCTGGATTGATATAGTTCTTAGAGATGTGAAGTTGTGTATAAACTCTACCTTGACCACTGCAAGATGCTTGATATGATTTCATGGCATGTTTTGAAATCTCTGCAATCTGAGAAGACAAAATACTCTTGTTTTATCCCAAATTAGCTCTTATGTTACATTATCTTTTCACTGCTTTCCTTTCCTGTTTGAGTTACTTTTTTTCTTTTTTTTAAAGTGGGGCTTCTCAAAGTCCTAACCACTTGGGATGATATTAAGTAGCACTAGTAACCAAGTTTAACAGCAATAAACATGCAATAGCTCATTATAAGACAGGAATTAGGAAATGAAAGTGCTGTTAACAAATAGGAGTTTATGTATCTACTAAAAAGGGTTCTGCTTTTCATACTACCTTTTATGGCATGTTAGGTGTGCTTTCTTTTTTGTATTGAAAATGTTGGCATCATTTTCACATTAAATATTCCAAGATCATTTAGTTATTTATCCTTCAAATACAATGAGTAAAATTATCCCAAAAGGGGGACAATGGAAAATTGCTGAAATTACAACTGTTTTTACTTTTCTCTGACGGAAGTAGCTTTAAAATCCATGGGGAGAAAATCCAATTTGAAGGAAAGCAGTATTAGAGAGCATGCAATTATGTATAGTGAACATTTCCTCAGTGATGGAAAAATTCAAAATACATGAAGAAAAGCCTCCGTGGCCATTTACTGAATGAAGTGAGTTTATATTATACATTGCTGTCAGCAACTCCTGTTTCCAAGGAGCCAGAATAGAAAATGATTTATTTTTTTCATTCTGGACTGGGGTAAGGGCACAATATCATTGAGGAAGATGTGACAATATACCAAAAAACACATAGGAATTAAAAATATGCAATTTGAGTTTCTTTTCTGGTTTGATTCCTGAGAATAACAATAATAACCATTAATAATATTTTATTTAATAGTAAAACTGTTGCACACATTAAATGAGATATATTTCTCAAGCTTTCACTGGTGGGTGATGCAAGTGAGGCCACTTAAGCAGGTTTTATACCTTTGGTAAAATGAGGAATAAACTTTACTCCTTTGCTCCACTGTGGGATGGAGGCCCTTAAAGATTACATATTAAATATAGCATATATTTATATTAGTATGGAAGATTGATATGATTAATTTTGTAAGCCCTCGGTGGACACCCATTTAATGTTCTTTCCTACTTTCCATATTCTGGTGTGATTTTTCATGTAAATGTTTAATTCAGGCAGATGCGAAACTATTGAAGAAGGGGCTCTTGGCTCTGTACTCAGCAAATGAAGAATGGAGAGAGTATTTTGGAGCATATTTTACCCCACTCAGGATGAGTGTGTCAAACTCTGGAAACATGGACCAGAGTTCCTACAGGCTGTGTATGGACTTCTGGGGTGAAGGATTCATTTGATCGTATCCAAGCTCTACCTCTCTGAAAATGCATTTTATATGGCTATAGGATGAGGCACTTGGAGATATTATATGAGGAAAAAATAAATCAGGCACAAACCCTGATTTATTTTAAGATTAGACAGGGAATTGAGAGGTAATTAAATATAATTTTTTTTTTCATTTCTTATGTTCACTGTTAAGGTTTCATGGAATTATTTTCTCAGGATTTGGTTACAGGGATTAAAGGCTGTCCCCTCTCAGTCCTTAAATTATACAGCCTGATATTCATGAAGTCTGGATATTCTGTGTATTTGCACAGCTTACTCACAACTATATCTTATGCTGCCATAGCTCAGTACTCCAAGGCCTGAGTATAATCAATAAATGTATATGAATCTTCTCAGTGTTCTCCTTTAGAAGGTACAATGGAATTTTAATATATAGAAGAAGCTCAAAATAATACAATGAATAACTATGGCTCTACCACTCAGCTTCAGAAATAATATTTCCAATAAGTTGAAACTCCTTGTATACTTCCTCCTCTTATTCCCTTCCAGAAGTAACCTCTATCTGGTAATTATTATTCTCTTTTAATCTTGTTCTTTTACTAAGATACTCTAGGTAATATATAGAATACAATTGTACAATGTATAAAGGATACATTGTATAATTTTTCATGCTTTAATGTTTTATTAAATGGAATATTTTATTTTTATGAAAGCTGCCATTGTTTGGACAGCATTATGTTTGTGAAATTCATCCATGTGAATATGTATGACTCCAGTTTACTCCCTTTCTCTGCTATATATTCTTCCATATGTGAATATACTACAACTAATTTATTTACTGTTCTCTTGATGGACATTTAGGCTGATTCTAGCTTTTGACTTGGCAAATACAGTTGTGATGAGTGCTCTTGTACTTGTCTTTTAATGTACATGTGCAAGAATTTCTCTAGGATACATGCCTAGGAAAGAATTGCAGGGTCCTCGATATGTACTTCAAATTTAATAGATGTTGCTGAATTACTCTTCAAAGTGATTAATAATAATTTACATTCCCACTAGCAGTATATCAATGCTCTGTTACTACATATGCTCACAAACATTCATGATTGCCAGACTTTTTAATGTTTTCTAGTCTAATGTGTAAGAAGTGGCATCTCCTTATGGTTTTAATTTTCATTCCTGTTAATACTAATGGGACTGAGCATCTTTCCTATATGCTTATTAGCCATTAAGAATTCATATTTTCTGAATAACTTTTTATATGTTTTACCCATTTACCAATTGCTTTTTTATATTTTTCTATTGGTTTATAATTCTATATATATTCTAGGTATAAATCTTTTTATTGATTATATTCATCACATTGTCTTTAAGTGTGCAGCTTGTATTTTCTCCTTTTAAAGGTGACTTTTGATGAGCAAAAGTTTTCATTTGAATTTAGACACCTTTATCAATCTTCTCATTTTTCCCTTATGTGTATAATATAAGAAGCCCTTTCCCATTCAACAGTCAAAATGGCATACTCTCTATTTTTTTCTAAAACTTTTCAAGATGGTTAGGCTAATGTGTCAACTCCGCCACGTAATGGTGCCCAGTTGTTTGGTCAAGCAAGCACTGGGATAATTGTAATACAAGGGCATTTCATGGACTTTAATCATCAGTGAGTTGATTGCATAGATTGCTGGTTACATCTACAATCAGCTGGGGAGATTGTCATCAGTAATGAGTGATGTCTTATCTGTCAGTTAAAGAGCTTAAAAGGAGACATGATTTCAGCATTCAGAGAGAGAATTTCCATTTCTACTTTATACAGCCAGCCTCTCCTAGGCAACTCATCAAGGATCATCATTGGAGCCACTTGCTTGCAGCCTACCCTATGGAATTTGGACTTGTGCATCCCCACGGTCGTGTGAGGCAATTTTTATAAAATCACACACTATTTACAGATATCTCCTGCAGGTTCTGTTTCCCTAGAGAGCCCTAATACATCAAGTTTTGCTTTTAGTTAGGTCTTTAACTGAGCTCTCCTCTTGGTGTGGCTGGTATTGGGAGCATTTCTTGACACCACTGTTGGATTCCAAGTGTCAACAAAACAGCCCCACAGGCAGCCCTTTACCTCCAAGCTCTACTTCTTGTCTGGTGTTTTCAGCTTGTAACTACTGATTTTCCTTCTTGACTTCTTTTTCCCAGAAGGGGAATCATGGATTGGCCTTCTATGCTGCTTTAGTACCTGGCAGGATTTAAACCTTCTGGCTTGTTCCTAGAATGAATACAGCCTTTTGCACATTTTATTTTCTCAAAATTTCAGTTGAAATCTGGAAAGTTGGAAATTAGATATCTATATTGACATCCCAGAGGCTCTCTAGAGCTTTGTTCAATTGCCTTGGCCAATTGTAGTGTTGCCTAGAAGGGGAAACCAGGTATCACTCCAGGTCCTTCCTGATCTTGACATTTTGGAAGTAGAATAGTCCTTCTTGGTGGCATGGCATGCACAGCTTTTTAAAAATGAGATAAAACATTTCTTTTTTTCTTTCCTTCTAGTGAGAAGTCAGCTGGAGCCTTACATTTTCATAATTATATATTTTATTTGGTAAGGGCCAACCAATATTATTTCAGCATCCTTATAACTATGTATACCTGCATCTTGTGTTGAAAAATGAAAATGATAGAAGCAAACATTTAAAGCAGGGAGACAAATGATCATTATTCATCTTCTCTGTGACTAGCTGGCAGAGACTCATTTAAAGAGAGGAATAAGAGAAAATATTGATTTGGAGTGTGAAACATCTACCTTTTTGAAAATAGTGTAAGAAAACGTATCACTTGCCAGGGCTGTAAATGAAAGGAGCATGACTGCCTGTCATTTTCTTTCAAAAGCTTTCAAACATCCATGCTTGAGAACTCATGGTAAAAAAGGCAAAGGAACTCACCTGGCACTTTAGAGATCTAGATTTCTATCCTTACTCTTCTTACCAGATGCGTATGTCTTCAGCATAGTATCTCTGGATCCTCCTCTACATACTGGATGGTGAAGCCTGCATTGTTGTTAGGACAGGGTTTTTGTGAGGATCATACAAGGTAATACATGGGAAAGTACTGTGTGAACCATAAGGCACAGGCCACAAGATGGGGAATAGCGGACAGGTGGTGAGATGGGGACAACTGTTTCTGGCTGAGTTAGAAGCCACCTGAAAGTCACAACTAATTGAAATGTTATTTTTAAATTCCCAAACGTTCCTCATTTTCTTTTTTCAGAACTTTACATATCTAGTTGTGAGCAAAACCCACAGCTGACATCTCAGATGAAAGGTGAAGCAGACAGTTTACTCGATGGATCCCCGGGGGGTGGAGGGAATATGGAACCTCGGAACCCTGCAGCAATCCCAGGAGCAAGAGGGGCCAGCATGTGCAGGAAGACCCACCCAGGCCTTCCCCTCATGCCCCTTGTGTTTCCCAGCCTGTCTGTGCTCGGGCACACCTGTCTTTCTGGAAGTCCTGTTCCATGCAACTTGCTATTGAAAATTATGATCACTCTTGGCAAAGCATTCCAGATGCTGGGAGAACAACTACAGAATAAGCCTGCTCTGTGAAATGATTTGATTCAAAGTGTGTCCAATTTCTATTCAGCTCCTGAAATGTTTGTAGCATCTGTGGGCTCTGAGCTACTCCAGTCCAGGACCCAGATGCTGGTAGGCATTTCCCTCTATTAAATCAGTCTTAAAAGATTGCCATATGCACTTCAATCAAACCTTCCCCCCGTCACATTCCCATAAAATTGCTGCTCTATAGCAAATCTTTTCAACCACACTCATGTAAATGTGGCTTTTTCTATGAATAGAAGAGAAGGAGTTTGTATAAAATCTGGCTTAACAATAGCAACTTTATGTACCCTACCATGCTTTATGCTGTGTGATGGGATTCTGCTGCTTGATCCTCAGGAGGTTGTCAGGTGATGTCTGGTCAGGCTTTGCTTGTCATATATATAATGAGATCCCATTATGCCATAGGGTTGGGGCTCAAGAATAAAACTTGTTTTATAGATTCCTACCCTAAGTTTCATTTCTACTGAACTTAATAGCTTTCAAAGTACTTTCCTTATACCCAAGTAAGGTAGACAGAACAGGTGTACATTATCCACAATATATAGATAATGAAACCAAGGCTTAGTTATGACTTGGCGATGTTGAATGCAGCTCACTATACTGTATTCAATAAGCTTTTTAATAATTTACTTTATGCTGCCTATTTTCTAGTTCTCTTATATGTTGCAGCTTCATTTTTGATTAAAGTCTGACCAAAATCATAGGAGTCAGACCTGTAGGTTCTTTAACTCTTGGCGATTACAGCAAAGCAGATATGTAGTTTAGGAAATTTTGAATCAATCTATTTTTCATTCCCCTTAAATCAGATGTCCTACAAAAGGCAATTACCTTCTAGAACAAATACATCCATAGAGTAGAGAATGGGGATATAACCTTCAGCAGGATGCAGAAGAGGGAAACCCTTATAATGCTGGTAGGGAGAAAGGGGAGACCCTATTTTCTTAGGAGAAGCCCAGGGAGGCAGCCTTGCTGTCAGAGAGGCGGCATGCTGATCTTAGTGCTGATGGGAACAGAATGGAACTTTGCAAAGGTAGAGATATGCATCTAGGAAGATAGGTCTGGCACTTCTCAATCTTTAAAGCCAGTGAGTGCAAAGCACAGGATCCCAAAGTTCCCATGGACCCTGTTGCAAAAATGTACAGATATGGAATGGGCCAGCTGGGTGGTGGAGGTGGAGGTGAGAATTAGAGGAGTCCTTCTCAACTAGAAATGGGTAGCCTTGACCATGGACCTCAGCAGTGGTTTCAGCTCAGTGCCACCCCATAGTCATCACAGCACAGGCCCTTAGAGCCCAGAGTGGATCAGAGAACCCTCTACTGATCAAGGCTCTCCCTGACTCCACCCCCAGCCTTATCACCATGAGGATTTGTAAGCTGCTCTGTATACCTATAGGCCATCTTCTTTTCAAAAACCTGAGGGTGTCATAAAGAAACCTTGAGAGAATGAATAATTTTCCAAATGAGACTTGAAAAAACTCTTAAATCAGCTTAGCTATCTTTAGTTTGTTTAAAATAACTTCCTTCTTCAATCACCTCCATTTCCTTCTTCCCCAATCCCCTAATTCCCAATGAATAGGGGTTCCCTGGAGAGATTAAGTTCAGTTATAGGGATACATTTTTTTTTTCATATCTGGATTTTGGGGTGTGAATTGCCCACCTTGCTATTTCATAGGCAGTGGAGCTGAAGGCTACATTAGAGGTCAGCACATGTGACAACCTTGGAAACAATAGGCATTTTTCCTTTCATGTATTTGCTTTCATTCTTGCTTGCCTAAGGACTTTTATATAATGGATGTCAGCGAAAGTGCCTTCCTCCAGGAGGGCAGCCCACGTGCCTATGGTGTGGGCCTCCAGGGGTCCCTTGGCTTCTCGATTTAATCACCATAAGACCTTTTACAGTTGCCCCATGATGTTTCTAGCTTTTCCCAGAAGCTGTGCTGTAAATCTTCCACCCACTGAAATCTTTTGTATACCTCTCAGCCAGAATAATTGGGAAGAAAATTATGTTCATGTTATTTCAGTTGGAGAAATTGCTAATAATTCAGGTATCTGTGAATTGGGACAAAGAAATCCATTACTTTTAGGGTCAGGTTCATGTTCCATTGACCTTGAGCAACTACCTGGGCTTTAATGGATTGGGCTAGGCAGTTTTAAGTGTCACCTGTTATGATTTGCTTGATTTGCCTATTCATTAAGTACATATTCATTAAGTGCCCACTACGCATGATCCTATGTGCTGGGAATGGGATAACGGTTATGATAGGCATGGTCTTTGCCTTCATGCTGCTTTCATATGAATAGAAATATTGAGAAAATATACAATAGATTATAAAGTGCCATCTCCCATAAGACCATAATATGAATACTGATCCCTTTATAATCCAATTTACTTGTCACAGCAACACTTTCCTTCCAAACCTTGGTGGCCATCCTTTACCAGTTCCCTTAAAAAACTTGGTGTTGTGTGTTCAAAAAGGGTAGTAGGGAGAGTCCAGAAGCCTCAGCCCAGATACTGCTGGTAAAAAATTCTCCTACAACTGGGGTGAAATAAAAAATGGAAGTAACATTTTGAGCACCTATTATATGCTAAGTACAGCACTATGGGCTTAACATGTGTTATGCCATTTGGGGAGAATCAATCCCATTACTTTTAGCCCTGAGCCCCAAGTAAACTATAGATGGTTTTCCATCAGCGCTTTCTGTTTTCTTTACCATCACCTTCTCTTCTAATTTGGTAAAATACTACACAAGAGACATTATAAAATGCATTATATGAAAGAGGAGGGGTGGCAGGGCAGGGAACTTCTTGGTGAAGAAGTGGTGTGTATGAAGGATAACAGATGGGAAGGGTAATGCCAGTGAACTCATCTCTTAAGTTCATAAGAAAAGAGTACTTTATAGTCATCTATATTATTCTGAAGTAATGAAACATTTTCCTAAGTGGGAAATCATGTCATCTGTTGAGCTTGAATAGGCTTAATCTAAAGAGAAGCAAAGTATTTCATATGTTTTTATGGGAAACTTTGAAAAAAAAACCAACAATGACTAACCATCTGGTATATTTTTAAAATCCACTCTGGAGCGTATATTTTACACATTTTCTGGATTGTCATATTTTACTGCTAAGCATGCCAGCAGATACCTCTATTTCAAAGCCCATGTTCATTTGATTGCTGGAAAAGGAAAAAACAAAACAAAACACCAAACAGGACCTGAAAACCAAAACAACAACAACAACAACAAAAACCCCCAGTGTTCTGAGCATCCTTGATTCAGGATGCTTAACAAAATGAATCTTCTACTAGGGTGTATGCACCTAAAGTATTCCTAGATAGCTCATGTGGGAAACTAAGACTTTGAACCTCAAATCTTTCCTTTTCTGAGAGTGTACTACGTTCCTTGTGTAGAGGGGTCAAAATTTACACATGATGATTCAGATGTGGGAACAATAAGAACACTATTTTCTATAACTGATGCACTCTTGCTTTTGAGCTCCATGTCTGAAAATAGTGGAAAAAACTTAAATTTGTAAAGTAAAGATGTCTTGGTTTCATATTTGGGGTAAATATTCAGTTAACGTTCAAACCCTTTATCACTGTTGGTCCGTCCTCTCCAAGGGGCTCTCCTCCTTTCTAGGATATGTGTAGGTGGAGGGGAAGGCTTAAATGGCCTCATGGCCAAAGGGCCTGCAGGCTTTGTCTTCTGGGGCTTCCCCCCAAATATCCCTTGATCTGCTCACTCACAGATACTTGCTGAGTGTGGCCTGTCCTGCCTGGTCTGCTGTGCGGTAACAGCTGCTGCTGTTCATGGATTTTTCCACCACCTGCATTCCGCACTGGCTAAGTAATTTGCAAGACCCAGTGCAAAGTGAAAATGTGGGGCCCCTTGTTCAAAAATTAAGAATTTTAAGATGGCTACAGGAGAGCATTACACCAAGAATGGGGACCTTCTGAGTACAGCATTCTTAAAAAATTTCCTATTATATTCACTCTCCAGGTATTGCAACCCCAAAACCTTCAGTAACTTTTCTGATGAAAGGACTACTTTGTAAATCCTTAGAAAATCAAGGAGGAAGAGAAGCTGAGTGGGAGAAGACAGAAGTTGCTTTTTTTTTTTTAATGGGGTGGGCAAGAACATGGATGCGTGTCAGTAAATCTTGTCCTTGACACATGCTTTGTCGCTGAATTCTTACCTGTTAAACTTGTCAATGGTTTCTGCATCTCTGCATCTCTCAACCAAATTCCCTGTAATTTGTGTTCTCTTTTAGCGGTGGTCAGCATCTTCTTGTGTAGGTGGCTGCTTGCTTCGTGTTGTGACAACAAAAGGGGTTTTAAAGCCCTTTACAAGGAAGAGTCTCTTCCTTTTGGGCATTCCAACTAGACATGGATTTTCCTTTATTTAGGCGCCCCAGCCCTTTCATATTAACGCCATCAAAACTCCTTTCTGCAGTGTTCCCCCCCATGCCCCAACCTTACCACAGTGTCTTAAAATATTAAGCTTTAATATTTGCTTTTGTGCTATATTTTCAGTGTGGAATAGAAAGTGTTTCTTTGGAGTGGCAATAGTATTTTGATGGATGAGAGCCTAGTGCATTAAACTAACTTATTAAGTATTCAAAATCCAAGTGAATGCTAGTTGGTGGGCCCCATCTTGGTTTAAAAAAGGGGGGAAATATACTTATGATTTATAGCCATTAGAACATAATAAAATTAGATTAGAAATTAGAATAACACTGTTAAATTCTGATTCTTGCATCTTTTATATCATGTGGACATACACATAGGGAGTTGAAATAAGATTAAAAACATTTGCCAGAAAATTGTGTGGCAATTTACCATGATGTTAGCTGCCACTTTTTTTTTTTTTAAATTCAGAGGGCTAGCAGTTGGGAATTACATATCAATATGCTAACAGTATTCTATACGATATCTGAAATTGCATGCCTAGGTCTTAGTACTCAGGGACAATGGTTCTGTGTTAAATTAACAGAACATCTTTATTTTGCAGTTCACTATTTACCTGAAACAGAACGCAATGGGAAAACGTCTATGGAGCACCATAGCAGGAGTAATACCTACAATTACAGACAAAGAGGTGAGGTAAGGTGGCCCTCTACCCTATTTCATTTGTCAGCAGCTAACAGCAGCTCTTTAATACCATAATTTAGATTCACGCTTTCCTTGCAGAGGCAGCTGATTATGATACTTCTGGGGGAAAAGTGTTCTACCCAACAGATGTATTTGAAAAGATGTGCTAACGTATAGCTGAAAGAAGATTATTGCAATTGGCTGGGCTTGTAGATTTTTAAAAAGTCACTCATCAGCGATATCGTTACAATTAGAAACATGACTGCCAATTTCCAGATTTTCCCTGTAGTTACTTTTCCTATGCGTATATTTTCTCTACATCCTATTGAAACATGGCACATTTCCATTCATTAAAGTCCTGTGATGTCTTCATAAATGTCTTTTAATTCTGTGCCTTTCTGTACCACTCCCCGTGATTAATGTTTAGGTTCTTATTGCTTTAGTCTTCCACAATTATAGCAGCCTCTTTATTTATGTTCTTGTCTTCACACCTATCTTCCCCTAATTTATCCCATACACAGTTGCATACTAATCTGAAAACACCCCTTGACTATGTCATTCTTCTGCCCAAAAATCTTAAATGCATTCCAGAGCCTAGAGAATAAAGTCCAACTTTCTTATTCAAGTCTTTGCACAGTCAGGCCCATGACTGCTGCTGGATCCACCCAAAGAACTCAGCGTTCTATTTCAAATTGGTCAGTTATATATTACCCAGAGATGTGCTTTTGCTCACTATAGTCTCATCACCTGAAATGCTCTCTCACGGTATCTATAGCTGTCCAAGCAATAGTCAGTCTTCAAACTCAGTGGGTGTTTTTCCTCCTCTCTGGTTCTTTTTCCTATCACCTGGGATAACATGTATTTTGTTTCTTTTACTCACCCAATGACTGTCAAGCTGCTTCTACATGTCAGTGCTTTGGGTAGGCCCTAGGAATGAAACAGTGAGCAAGCCAGCCATGTCCCTGCCCTCATGGAGGTTTCAGGCTAGAGAAAACTAGGCACAAAGTAGAGTAAACCATGCCATCTCTATGGCATTGGTTACCTATGAAGTGATTGGGAAACAATATAACTTGTATCATAGATGATATATTTCTATTTCATTTCCATATCTGATTGGTCCCCTTTGAGAACAGAAACCACGTCTTATGTTCAGTGTCCCACGAGAGGCATTGTGGCATGTCGGGAAATAGTGCAGCTTTGCAGCCAGACTGTAGGCTTTCCAGGCTCCCCTCGGGCCCTCCCTGGTTTTCTGGACATGGGCCAGTTACTCACCCTCTCATGCCTCAGTCTTCTTTTTACAAAGGAGTATGATAACAGTACCTACCAAAACAGGGTGGCAGAGAGGCTGAAGTGATTTCACACGTGCAAAGTGCTTCAAATACAGCCAGGCATATATTGGGTGCTCAGTGAATATTCGTTTTTGTTGTTATTTTTATAATACATAGTCTATTAGCTTTAGGCAAATCACTTTACTGAAGCTTCTCTACCTCATCTGTAAAATATGGATACTGATATTAGCCTGATAAAAGTGTGTGTGTGTTTGAGGAAATGAAAAATAGATGAAAGTGCTTGGAAAATCAGGGCATGCTATGGGAATGTAAGGCTCATTCACTAGTCTGTGCTGGGTGCCTGAGGAAAAACAGCTGCAGAGTCCCTGCTCTCTCAAAGCCTACTGTCAAATAGGGGCAGCCAAGAGAGACAATTACATGGGCAATTGCAGTCTATTTAGTTAGCACTCTGACAGGGAAGAAGGGAGCATGTGTTGAAGTATGTAGCAGGAGCTGCCAAAGTAGTCTGGGGTGGTGGTGGGGATAAGAGAAAGCTTCATGTAGGAGGGCTTATTTGATCAGAGGGAACAGTGTATACAGAAGCCTGGAAAAGCATGAGCTTGTCTTGTTTGAACATCAGAATAAAGTTTAGTGTGGCTGACACATTGAGTGTGGGGATGGGAGTGGGGGGGAATTTTGTGGAGTCCAGTAGGGTATGAAAATGTGGGACCCCTTTTCAAAAAGCTTTTTTCCTTTCTTTCACAACCTCTGTCTTGGCCGGTTTTTTATTTGCTACTTTATGCTATGCTTCCTTGGGTACAGAAATACCAGGGTGCTTGCAGACAATCATAAACAACTGGGACAGTCATAAGCAACTCAGCTTTTTGACTGGATTACGTCAGTAAGGCGTGACTCAGGTTGAATCTCCAACCCTCTTACCGGAGCTGATAAAAATGGAGACACAGAGAGAGACTCACATAGACGAGACTGAGAGAGGAGGCCCAGGAAGAAACAAGCCCTATGCCATGTTTGCCTACAGCTGCAGAAAGGCGGAGACTTTGGCAGAGATCGGTGGCCATCTTGCTTTGCCATGTGCCCAGACAACAGAATCAACAGCAGCTGACTTTAGTGAGAAAGCACCTCTTGGTTTGGACTTTTCACAGCCTTGGAACTGTAAGCTTTTACCCCAAATAAACCCTCTTAATAAATCCAACCCATTTCTGATATTTGTATCGGCAACGCTTTGGCAAACTAAGACAAACATTAAAGCATAAAAAAGGTGAATAAATATGCAGGGAAAAGATATGGAAGGTTTTATAAAGCATTTTCAACAGAGGTTTCTTGGAGTGAAGGGATTCTGTGCATTATTAATATTTTCTTTTGCTTATCTATACTTTATAAATGAGTCTAAAATATATATTAATTTTATAACAAGAAAAAGGTAATTTATAAAAATTTTTATTAAAAACTCTGGAAGAAATTTTCTCTAGTACTGTTCAGATAAAAGAATGCCCCAAACAACACGTGCTCATAACAGAAATGGGTATGTTGGATCGCCATCCATGTATTTCCAGAATAGACTCAGTTTGGCTATGATTTTTTTTTTTAATACTCGTATTGGATTTAGTTACTAATAATTTTTTTTTTTAGGATTTTTGCCTCTAGGTTTGTAAGTTAGATAAGACAATTACAGACTATTATTTTTGTTGCTGATTGAATTATGTACCCCCATTTAGACATGTTCTTAATCTTAATCTGCACTCCTGTGGGTGTGAACCCATTGTAAATAGAACCTCCTGAAGATGCTATTTTTAGTTAAATTGGGGCCCAAGGGAATTAGGGTGGGTTGGAATCCATATTGCTGGAGGCCTTGTAAAGAGAACTAACCAGCAGCTACCAGTTGGAGAAAGCTACAGGAAGAAGCCTGAAGCCAGTGGAAAGCAGAAGAGCTGACACAAGGAGAAATTGCCATAGCATGGAAGGCAGGTTGCAAGCCAAGGAGCACCAAGGATTGAGGCTAGCCAGCACCAGAACGCTATAGATTTTGGGGAGAAAGCAAGTACTGGCAATGCCTTTATTTTGTACTCCTAGCCTTCTAAACCATTGAGTGGTATTTGTCATAGTTGCTTTGGCAAATAAAGACAATTTTGTATTAAGAAAAACCATTTGAGACTGAATAAGAGAGAAAGGATTTGAGCAGAACAAGAACATGTCTCACTCCCTAAATGTTATTGGACTCTTAGGCTTTTATGGCAAAGCCTTTACTTTTTTAGGAAATATCAAAATAAATGGGCTAAAGCTTGAAGCAAGGTTCTGGATTCTTGAATCCTAAGGCTTTAGTATCAAGGATATACTAACCTCATAAAATGTGTTGGTGACTGTACTTATTTTTCTGTATTCTGGAAAGTTTGTGTGAGATTGGAATCCCCTGCTTCTTAGATGTTTGGTTGAATTGTCCTATCAAAACTTTTGTGTTTGTTTAATTTCTTTAATAATTATAGCTGTATTCAGTTTTTGACAAAATCTTGTATAATTTTCAATGATTTACATTTTTCTAGGAATTTGTTTTGTATAAGCTTTCAAATTTATTGATATAGTTTTAAAAATCTTTTCTGAATCTAGTTATGATTCAATTTCCATTCCTATCATTTAGTTATTTGTTCTCTAAATTTTTTCTTGCTCAGAATTGACAAAGGTTTATTTAATAATTAGTCTTTTCAAAGAACCGCCTTTCTCACTGTTGAGTTCTCTGTTGTATGTTTACTTTTTATTCATTTATTTCTGCTCTTTGTTTTAGTATTTTCTTTCAGCTCAGTGCTTTGGTTTATTCTATTGCCTTTTTTAGCCTTTATTATTTTCTGACATAAAGGTAATAAATTTCATCCCAACTACTGCTTTAGTTACATCACAAATTTTGATATGGAGTATTTTCATAATCATTCTGCTCTAAGCATTTTTTAATTTCTACCATGATTTCATCTTTAGGATTTTAAAAAACTATTGTTTGTTACTGATTTTTTTTTTAAAGTCAGGTTTATTGAGGTATAACTTATTACAGTAAAATTTACCCATTTTTACATATAATTTGATAAGTTTTGACAAATATATGTAGTTGTGAATCCACCACCAAAATCAAGATATAGAATAGTTGCCTCACCTCACAAAATTCCCCCATGCCCTTTTTAAAAAAATTTTTTTAAAAAGGAACTTTAGATTATATAAATGTTACATAAAAAAATAGGGGATTCCCATATGCCCCACTCCCTCCCCTTCCCACACTTTCCCACGTTAACAACATCCTTCATTGGTGTGGTACATTTGTTACAATTAATGAACACATATTGAAGCACTGCCACTAACTGTACATTATAGTTTACATTATATTTTACACTCTGTCCTGCATAATTTTCTAAGTTATGACAAAATATATAATGGCCTGTATCCATCACTGCAACGCCTTGCAGGACAATTCCAGTGTCCCGAAAATGTCCCCATATTACACCTAGTCTTCCCTCTCCCTCCCCTCAGAACCTCCAGTGGCCACTGCTTCCACATCAATGAAAAATGTTCTTCCAATGCTAGAATAACAATAAGTCTAGAGTAGAATAATAATAAGTCTACTTTAGTCCATTGTTCATTCCCCAATCTTGAGGATTTGGGGATGGTGATGCCCACTCTGCCTCTAACTGAGAGGGGGCTTAGATCCCATGGGGCAGATGGATGGAACTATCTTGCTTGCTGTTGAAGACTCTCTCTGTTCCTTGGGATGGGCGTTGTCCATCATCATCTCCTTGTTAGTTGTCCTGGGTGAGTCCAATGAACTGGAGACTAGATATTGCAACTCTGCTGAGATTCAAGGCTCAATTGGCACATGGATGGACCAAAGATTTAAGTCTCTTAGACATACACCTATCAAGTACTTATTATAAGTTCAAATAGAATGGGCAGAAGAGCCATGTGTAGGGAAATCACAAATGAGTCCAACTCTGTCACACTGGGGAGCATAAATTCCAAGGTAGGGCCTACTGTCAGGGTGCCAAACTCCTGAGCTGTCTGCCCTGCCTATAGTATCTAGGTGCCTCTAGAGCCCTCAGGAGCCCTGCTATTTGAGGCAATATTTACTGTAGCAGTCAATGAGATCCTGCTGAGACATGCATAAGCATAACTTCTGGAATGACCTCCCAACTCACTTTGAAATCACTTAGCCATAAACACTCATTTGCATTTATCATTTCCCCCTTTTTGGTCAAGGTCTTTTTCCAGGTGCATTCTAGATGGTGCTTGTTAGTAATCCCTTGGTGCCAGGGAGGCTCATCCCTGAGAGTCATGTCCCACACCGAGGGGAAAGTAGTGCATTTATATGCTGAGTTTGGCTTAGAGAGAGGCCACATTTGAGCAACAAGGAGGCCCTCAGGAGGTAACTCTTAGGCAACATATAATACTAGGCTAAGTTTCAATTTCAAAAGAAAAGGTTCATAATAACAATCATCAATATCAAGGGCCCAGCGCAATGGTCCATCCTCCTTCACTAGGCACCACCCCTGTACTTGAGGGATTCTTGTTGTCCCATTGGAAAATGTAGCAGAACTCCGCAGGATGGGAATTCAATATTCTTCCGATAATGGTGTGGATCACCACCCACTGTGACAATGCCCCATGAACACTTGAACATATTTATATGCCTTAGAGGCATGGCCCAGGTGAACCCCCTCCCATGCATTCCCCATCACTGACATCCCGCACCAACGATCCTCCTCTGCCACAGTTCTGTGATCCAAAACCTCTCCAAAAATGAAGCCAACAAAAAACACAAATAAAAGTAATAAGAAAATGAAATAATAGTGATGGTTTTTAAAATAATAAATAAACCCCATTCCCTTTTGTGATCAGTCTTTTACTCTAACCCTACCCCCTGACAACCACTGATCTGATTTCTGTCTTTATAGTTTTATATTGCTATTAATTTTAATTTATTTGCACTGTGGCCAGGAAACGTGGACTGTATAATAATTATTCATTGATATTTGATGAGTTTTGCCTTGGCCTCTTCTGTGGCCAATTATCATAAAGTATATTTAGTCTTGAATTGCTATTTGTGGAGTTCTATATGTCAGTTAAATCAAACTTTGTATAGTTTTGTTCCAGTTTCTTCACTCATTTTCTGACTGCTTTATCTATCAATTTCTGACAGAGGTATAAAATCTCCCACTATGGTTTTGTCCACAATATGGTAGATTTGCACATTTTTCCTTGGATCTTTGTCAATTTTTTGCCTCATGCCTTTTGAGGTTAGGTGCTTACAAGTTTAGAATTGATATATCTTCCTAGTAAATAAAAAAATTTATCATTAATTTTGTGGTTTGGAGCTACGTAGATTAAGAAAACCATTTTCTTTACCTTAATCCTTTCCTGTGGGTGTGAACTCACTGTAATTAGACCTTTTAATGAGTTTCTTCAGGTAAGATGTGGCCCAACTGAATCAGGATGGGTCTTAATCCTATTACTGTAGTCCTTTATAAGCAGAATGAAATTCAGATACAGAGAGCGAGCCATGGGAAGAAACCAGAGGTCAATGGAAACTTGAGAAGCCAGGAGAGGCCGCCACTTGCATTGCCATGTGACAGAAAAGGCAAGAACCAAGATCACCAGCAGCCAGCCTCAGAATGCCATAGTCTCTGGGAGAAAGCATTGCCCCAGTGATCCCTTGATTTTGGACTTTTTCTTAGCCTCAAAACCATGAGCCAATAAATTGCTGTTGTTTAAGCCAACCCTTTGCATGGTATTGATTTAGCAGCCAGGAAACTAAAACAATTATATAGTAACTTTCTTCTATCCCTAAAATGTTTTTCCTTAAAGTGTTTTTTCCCAATGTTAATTCAGGAATTTTCTAGCTAGCATTTTGTTTGCCAAAGTCTAAATTTAATATCCCTATCTTCTTTTTGGTCAATAAAATATTTTAAAAATTCTTTAAGTTTGATTATATTCTTTCCACCTTCTATGTTATTGTTATCCAGTATTTCAGTTCTAACTTGTTTTTTTTTTCATTTATTGAAATGTATCACTCATACATAAACATACATAAACAATAAGTGTATAGTAATAGCTGTGAACCTACAAAACAAACATCCACAACATCATACGGGGCTCTCATACCTCACCCTACCAACAATACCTTGCATTGTTGTGAAATATTTTTAACTAATGATTAAAAAGCATCCTCAAAATATTACTACTAACCAAAGTATCTTACATTTGGTATCTTTTTCCCCCAACCCACCCTATTATTATATCATTTACATGTGAACAAACATAAGCAATAAGTATATAGTAAAAGTTGTGAACTTACAAAGCAAACAGGCATAATAACATCATACAGGGGTCCCACGTATCAACCCACCACCAACACTTTGCATTCTTGTGAGACATTCATTACAAATTATGAAAGAATATCCTCAAAATCTTACTACTAACTATAATCCTTATTTTACATTTGGTGTATTTTTCCCCCAACCTACTCTATTATTATTTTTAAAATATATTTTAATGACAGAAGTTGTAAACTTACAAAACATCATGCACATATGCAGAATTCACATACAACACCCCTCTATCAACACACTACACCGTGGTGGAACATTTGTTACAGATTATGAGATAATATCCGATTATTACCAGGTCCATAGCATACATTTGGCACACCTTTTCCATACTCCATTATCAACACAGTACATCTTTGGCATAGATGCAAGAATGTTACATTACTGTTAACCACAGTCCATAAGTCACTCCAGTTGTATTTTTCTCATGCTTCTCCACATTCCCACCACCCTGCAATAGTGATGTACACCTGCTCTAGCTCACAAAGGGCACTCTTGCATCTGTACCATCAACCACAGTTCTCATCCATCTCTGGATTCACTGTGTTATTAGTCCCTAGATTATTCTGTAGCTTTCTGTCAATTGGCATTTACAACCCTAGACTACCCTTTTCAGCCACATTCCCATTTATAAACCATTATATTCACTATAATGTGTTACCATCAACTCTATACATTTCCACACTTTTACAGTAAAGTTAATTAAAACTTCTACATACATTGAACATCAGTAGTCCATCTCAGTCTTCCTCTTATCTCCTTTAAGAATCCACCACCTACCACCAGGTCTTGATGAGATTTTCCTACATTTTCTTCTAGAAGCCTTATGGTTCTTGCTTTTATATTTAGGTTTTCGATCCATTTTGAGTTAATTTTTGTATAATGTGTGAGATAGGGGCCCTCTTTCCTTCTTTTGGCTATGGATATCCAGTTCTCCGAGCACCATTTGTTGAATGCACTGTGCCTGCTGAATGTACCTGCAGTTACCGGGAGAGGTCGGGCTGAAGCCTAGGCTAGGGCTGCAGGCAGATCTGGGTGAAAGAAGCCAGTACTTAACATCACTGTGATTTTCAGTTAGCCTGGCATCCCCACATGCTGGGGGCAGAATAAAAATGGTGGCTACCAGCCTCTTTCTGACTTGGACAGGTTCAAACTTTACTGTCCTTAGGGTTATACTTTAGCCAGCCGAATTTACTAATCAGTAGCTGAAATAGGTGGCCACCCATCTCTTCCTCCCCTGTTTTTGGGAAATGGAGCTTCCAACTCCAGCCACAGAATAGCTCCTGAGGCGGCTTGCACGGCCAGAGTGGGATGATCACTGGCCTCAGCATTGTAGCCTGTTTCCCAGAAAGGTTGGCTCAGGTCCTGCCAGCTTCCTCCCTGCTGGAAGTAGGGTTGGGGCTTAGGCTAAAGCTGCAATATGATCTGGATGGAAAGAAGCTGGTCCCTACCAGCACTGTGATTTTCAGTCTGTCCCACTTCCCCTTGTGCCAGGAGCAAAGTTAAAATGGTGGCTACCGGCCTCTTTCTGCCTTGGACAGGTTCAAACTTAAGCTGTTCTTAGGATTATACTTTAGCCTGCCGAATTTACTAATCAGTAGCTGAAGTTGGGGCCCAATCATCTCTTCCTCCCCCGTTTTGGGGAAGTGGAGCTTCCAATTCCAGCCAAGGAATATTCCCAAGGCAGTTTGTGCCACCAGTGGAGGATGGGCACTGGCCTCTGGGGCATGGAGTGCTCTACTTATGAATCTTCTCTGCAGATGGGCAGTCTCCTCCTTCCATTCATTCAAGGATGTTACAGGATGCTCTTCTGGTCTCTTGGAGCCCCCAAACAGGTGCCTTAGATAGTTCTGGATGATTTCTAACTGCCCTGTAGCATGAGCTGATTCTATGAGCTCCTTAATCTGCCACCATCTTGCTGGTAGTCTCAGTTCTAACTTGTTTTTGCATCCCTCAAATTAATTGTTTTATACAGTCTATTTAAATCTATTCACATATTTGTCAGATTCTTTATTCACTATTTCTTCTGGAATCTCAGACTCTCTTTCTGAGATCACTTTTCTTCTTCCTTAAGTATATCCTTTATAAATTATTTTAATGATACTCTGTTGCTGGTCAGCTTAATTTGCTCTTGTTCTTTTCAGGTATACATATACACAATTCTGGGCAGACATTATTTTCCCTGGATGCTTGAAGCTATTATATCACTGTCTTTTGGCTTCCATTGATGTCATTAAGTCTTAGGATTCATTTATCTACAAAACAAATTTTGGAGAATTCTAAGCATTATTTCTACAAAAATTGTCTCATTTACATTCGCATACTCTTATTCTAGAAATCCAATTTGACATATGTGTGTGGTGGTTTGAAACTATGTACCCCAGAAAAACATGTTCTTAAACTTAATTCATTCCTGTGGGTGTGACCCCATTGTAAGTAGGACTTTTTGATGAGGTTACTTCTGTTAAGGTGTGGCCCAACTCAGTCAGGATGGGTCTTAATCCTATTGCTGGAGTCCTTTATAAGCAGAATGAAATTCAGACAGGTGGAAAGAAAGCCAAAGAGGGAGTATCCAGAAGCTGAAAGAAGTGAGAAGCCAGGAGAGGCCATCATGTGCATTACCATTATGTTATGTTAGAGCATCTCATTCTGTCCCATGTCTCTTAATCTCTCTTTCGTATTTGCCATCTTGGTGCTTCATTTGGGACAGTTTCTTTAGATTTATCTTCCATGTCATGCCCACCTTTTCACTGGTAGTATAACTTTTCCAAGATCCAGGCTTTGTGCAAGGGTCTTGGTTCTCAGTTTCAAAGCCCAGTGTTTGGGTCCTTTACTCCAAAAGGCTGTTAAAAACAAGTAATTTATTTGGGGATAGGAACAAATTCCCAAGGGAAGCCAAACTTCACATCAGCTTACTTAAGAACTTTCAGTTTGCTGCTGGTTTTAGTTCCTAGGTTTTTCCTTTGTATTTTATAATCTCAACTATGTATTTGAAAGAATGGTAGTTAAAATTCATCCAGAATTTCTAAGTATTTTGTAGCACAAAGGGATTTGCAGTATATTTAATCTGCCATCTTGCTAGAATTGGAAGTCCAGAGTTGATTCTTTACCAGGATCTCCATGGTCAAATTTTAATATGTATCTTGGCTTCCTGCATCTTTGTGATTTGCAAGAATTCAAAGTATTCCACAATCCTAATGTCACATTCTCACTGTTTTGCTCATTTTTCTACAAGGTCCTTTTGATCTATACACTCTTTCCTAATTTACTAATTTAACTGAATTTCTTTCTAATGGTACTTTCTATTAACTCCATGTGGAGATATGGACTTTTTTAGATGCTAAACATCTGGAGGCAGCATCAGGGGAAATGTTTGCACTGACCATTATCACCCTAGCTGACGGGTTAGTTTTAATAAAGTTGAGTTTGATATGGGAAGTAAGAGCGTTCTGATATCTGCAGACATTCCCTAAAATGGAAATGCATAGATGGACAAATTATTTTTACATAATTATATGTGACTCCAAGTATAAAGGGGACATCATAGAATGCAATATTAAGCTTTATGGAAGAGTCAAGACCATTTACTTTGCTTGGACAGTGTCACTGGCAGCTGTATATCCACTTATTTTGGGAGTTGGAGAGGCTTAGGAAACTGTGAGGTACCATCCTATATCTGCTTCTGCTCTGTGAGATCCCTCATGCCAGCTGAGTTTCCTTATCCTTTGTTTCTTAAGGTATGTGTGGTCCTGTCCCACCAAGCTTGCTTTGGATGATACAGTAAACTCTTTCAATATAATAGGCTCCCTTTCTGACAATGCTGCCTACTTACAATATGGATTTCAAAATGTTATATATGCATCTGTTTAGAGTAGACACTTCATATAGACTGTAAGCTCTTTAAGGGCAAATTTGTCTCCTTCTACGTTTCACAACTTGTATCACATTGCTATGGTCAGGGCTCTAAATACTCTTTGAGTAAATGAACGAACATATACCTTTTTTTACAGTACATCTTGAGTAATCTATCATAGAAATTCATATCTAGAGACTATTTCAAAAGTGAGTTTTATATTCATAAGTGAAACTGTCTTAGCCCTAATGGTCTATCATTTCAAAGAGTTTTAGTACTTAGCGACCATTTAATGTATGGATTACTGACATATTCACTCGTATTGCAGATGCTTTGAGCTGTCCAAATCTGCCAACAGAAATCTGTTTTATAGACTTCAAGATAAATGACTTAGTAGTCTTTAATGGCTGCTGTTATGGATGGCTGTGCTCTTAATTGATAGCTTAGTAGATTAACAGCTCACTGGATGGATTATTTCACTCTTCTCTGCATTTTAGAGCATGACTATATCTCTAAAATCACTCAAGTCAAATCAAATAAACATTTGCTGAGCTTATACTTTGCAAAGCATTGCCTAGGTACTGGAGTTGGAGTGGGCATCCACTTTAAAAATGAACAAAATGCTTGTGATTTAAAAAAAAAAAAAATCCAAAATCAAGTGTTATGCACCTATAATGGATGCTCTCTATGAAGACTGGCCATTTTTATACCAACGGAGCACTAACAAGAAATGATATCGCAATTGTTACTCTTAAGAATTTCTAAAACTGGTATTCACTGAGCATTTGTGTGTGCTACAAGAGTGTCTTGTTGAATATTATTGTTTCTGAAACATGAAATTAACATAAACTTTAACAGCATTTGAGTAATGAAGGGTTGTGTCAGCAGCAGCGGTAGTGGAAGCAGTGGTACTAATGACCAAGTTAAAAACAACAACGATAAAAACTTTAAAATACTGTCCTAAGTAAAAGATTTCTTCCTAGCTAGTAATGCTAAGTCTAGGAAAGGATTTGTTGGTAATGAGAAGAGAAGGACTTCTGGTTCTATCACAAGACGGTGCTTATAATGGTTAAGAATCTGGGCATTGTTATCAGACAGTCCTTATTTTGAATGCCCTTTTTTTTTCCTTCCATTTCCTGGCAACAGGAACTTAAGCAAGTCGTTGAAACTCTATACAGTTTCCTTCTTTATCAAATTCAGTGGCCATAATACCTACTTTGCCATGTCGTTCCTTTACCAGGTACTCATAAATGCCTGGTGTAGAGTTTGCACACTCAAAGTGCTAAACAAATAGTAAAAATGATTCTGGTTATTTTATTAGTCCCCAAATTGTGTGTCTGCTGTGACTTTAAAAGTTTAGCAATTCCATTTTCTGTTAGGGTTTGAAGAAATTGAATGTGAGACTTTAAAGACAAAGTGGACATAGGGTGCAGCTGGGAAGTTGGATCGGGAAGGGAGAGATTTTCTGTAGGACAAGTTGGTGAAGACAGGAAATAGAAAACTGTTTGTAGAAGCTAAATCCTGGTAATTGTGGAAAGAAAGGGAAAATTATCACTATGAGCCCAAGAAGACTGCTCAACATTACAAAAAGCACACAGGAGTGATCTTTTTTTTCAGGTTATTTCCTATAGAAATAATTATGATTACATTTTAATACTGGAAAAATATTTCAGGGCAGAAAGGATGATGCATTTGCACTGAGGTTAATTGATGTGAAATTCCTCTGGAAAAGTAAGACATGCCACACGAGTATATCATAGGATTATTGTCCTTCCCTGCACCTCTGTGCATGATTTTCTTTTGCCTCCCAATCAAGACTTAGTTTTCCCAACTGTTTGGCCTTCCTGAATGTTACTGCAATTTACTGGAAGGTCAGAGGTCACAGAAATTCACGTGGTGCAGAAAGTATGGTGAGGAAAGACTTTGTTTCCTCATGAATATCTTTTACTTTCATTTTGGACATAAAAATGGAAATGGTTGGTAAATACAAATAAATCTTGGATGGTTGGCAGAGTGATAAAACCAAGTTTCCCTCAAGCCCATTAAAGGAGCCTTTTGAGTGCAACAGGGGACCACATTTCCAGACTGTGTGTTTCAGTGCCTCTCACCAAAAGCTGGTGCTGCTCAGCCCAGTTGGGGCTAAGATTTCAAGTTTAGTCGTCAGCTTGCATTTCTCATCTGGCAGGCTAGCTTTCTGATTCATTGCCAGTAGTCTGCCCCTGGAGGGATGCTTAATGAGGTTTGAAGTTTCATTAAAATTTTCTTTTCAAAATACTTTTCTTTCCATGAAGATGAAAGTCAAGAGTTTCCAGATAAGCTTAGCTGGAGTGCATTTCACTTCTCTGAAGTTTAGGGACGGCTAAGGAAATTTGTGTAGAAATGTAGGAGCTGTGTCTGATTTAACCGGGTGGGCCTGTCCAAGTGCTACCTGCTGAGATGTTTCTTGGGCAGGTACCAATTTGCGTCAGGCATTTAGAGGGCTTATTTCTTCAGGTGGGCTGGCCCATTATCTCCTCAGGGCAGAGGCCTACTTTCCATTAGTGCTAATACAAAGGGCGTGCTCACTGAATCATGAGCGTACAGGTGCGTGTGTGGAAAGCAAGACTGGGGCTGTTGAAAGGAGTCAGCTAGGGGTAGAAGGAAACTCTCCTGGATTGGCGGCCGACCTATCCTTTCCAGAAAGTATGCATTTCTTGAAATTTCTATTCCAGACTGAATTGGGAGACTTTTAGGAGTATAGAAAGCCAAATGTAGACTATGAAAGTTTTTTTTAACCTGGCCCACGGGTATCAGCTGATTAAGGAGACAGATTTTCAAACTGCCAGGAAAGGAGGAAGCAAAGAGTAGGAACAAGAAAGATATTATAGAACTGCCAGTCTCAGTCAAGCAAAGGAATGAGAAAGAAAGGCAGGATGCACTGTGAACACAGATGTAGCTTGCTGTAGTGGAGAGCTGACCTTCCTGATGTAGTAGGAACTATTTACCAGCTCTGCAGAGTATGGGGAGTCCAAGTTTGTGGCTAAGTAATAATTTGTCACAGTTGGAAGCTCTAATAAAAGTTGTTTATAGATGTTCTTCTTTTTTTTTAAAGTTTGAAAAGGTTGAGTTGGGGATATGTAGGTGGGTCTGCAGCCAAAGTTTAGGTTGCTATGACTCAGGCTTCATTATAGCTTAGCTGGTAACCCTGACGCTATTTTCCAGGAACTTTTGTGTCAGCCTTGATTTCACTTTGTCAACTAATTAAGAAATTCAACCAAGGTCGATTGAACTAGTTGACTTCTCTGTGGCTGGAACACAGGGTCTTCAGACTATGAGAGTAATTATGGCCAATATCATCCCACTGTGCCATCCATTAAACACTAGGTGAGTGTATTTAGCAGGGTTTTTTAACAAGGGGTCCGAGAGCTTGAATTGAAATTCAAAAGAACATTCTTGTGGGGACGTGTTGGTGCAGGTGTGATATATTTATTAAATAATACACAGTATAGTGTGGACTTAGTAAGGGGTCCGTGATCTGACTGGCAAAGGGGTCTGTGGAACGAAAAAGGTTAAGAATCCCTGGTTTAAAGTGTGATACCAGCCACCTCCATCAGAATCACCTGCAGTGTTTGCAAAAATGCAGATTGCTTGGGAGTGCTCCAGTTCTGCCACATTAGAACTTCTGGGTTTAATGCACACACGTGAACAGACACACCCACAGGACCCACACTAATGTTGGAAAACCACTGCCTTCATTGATATTTACTAGTTTTAAACTTTAAGTGGGCGATAGTCAGAGGCAGTTTTTCTCCTTGGTATCTAGATATCACCTAGAGAACTTTGTGCCAATTAAGGTGGAATGAAAGCACATGGTAGCAATAATCCTTAATTGGCATGATCTCTGTGAAGTTTCCATCTGGAAGGCTTGTGCTTTCTCAGGAATCCAGACTGAGTAATGCATTCTTCATATCTAAAGGAAAAATAATATGTTTTTCCAAATACTAGGCCTAGCAAATACATATCAGTAGATCAATTAATCCACCTTGAGCAAGTTTTAAAAAAAGAAACATTTTTTTCACCCATACTTAAATATTGTCAGTTATAGTTAATGCAATCATAATCTTCCATTTAGATTGACTTTTTTTTTTTTTAAAGATTTATTTATTTATTTATTTATCCCCCCCTTGCTGCTTGTGTTTGCTGTGTCCATTTGCTGTGTGTTTTTTCTGTGTCTGCTTATCTCCCCTTTGCTGTGAGGTCTTGCTGCATCAGCCCACCGCGCTGCACGGGCCGGCCTGCCCTCACAAGGAGGCCCCGGGTTCGCTTCCCGGGGCCTCCCATATGGTAAACGGGAGCTCTATCGATTGAGCCACACCCGCTTCCCTTTAGATTGACTTTTAAAAATGTGAATGGTCTCCTATCTTTCCTGGAATTGCGTTGTAGAGACATAAAATTATAACACATATGATGTGTAAAGCATCTAACACAGTACTTACCATACAATGGTGCTCAGAAAATAGGACTCCATTATCCCCCTTCCTACCCTTCTTCTTTCCCCTCTAGATGGCTCCAGGAATTCATATCTACTTTGAAGCAACCACCTCTTTTGATCCATGACTTTCTATTTAAGCTACAAGCAGTCTATTCATCCTATTTATAACATTGGAAATAATTAAAGGTACCATTTGGTTCTTAATTAAAAGCATGTTCTTTGCCTGACTTAGCCCTTAATGTAAATTTGGAGGTGCATACTTCTTACTGTGTCATTACTCTCAACACAGCTGATGGAGAAAGAGAAGAGGATGAATGCGGGAAATCTCTTACTGAATGTGTACAGACTCTATTTCCTTTTTGTCCCAAATGGGGAAAAAGTAATAGCCATGTTTCCTTCTTGAGAAAATGAATGACGCTACAGCCTCTCATCAGTGTAATTGCAGAGCTTTGAACAAAGATTTTAACTAGATTAAGGACACCTTAATTTATCTCTTGTGCTGACATTATTGCTGTCCCAGATTAAGTATCTCTGCTCTTGGATCTATTACCCGGAATCTTCTAATTGAGAAGCTCTGATTATGAGGTTTAGGAGACAGCATTATGCACTACCCTTCACCTCCTGGTATATAATCATATGTAATCACACAGGCGACCCTCAAGAGGCACAAGAGGGCTATTCTTCTTTGCTGGGTCAATCCTCGCTTAGCTTAGCAAAGATATTACATTTCACTGTCTTTACTGTTATTATCTAAACACTAATGAAAGTTACCTTTTATATTTAGAGATCATTTTGAAGTGTTCCTGAATTATAATCTTAAATCCAGATTATAGGTCATTGGAAGAAAGCTCACTATAAAGCTGTATCTAGATCTATTTCTGTATCAAAAATAATTTTTCCTATTCCTTGTCCTCCTTTTAAATCTTGATTTTCTAGTGTAATCAGATCATAGGTCTTGAACCATATCTGTCTATCACATGCAGCCTTTGTTCTCTGTGATCTCTAATTTATGTATTGAAAAATCCTATTAAAGTGGTCTTGACAGGGCAAACAATAGTATGTTGCTTTTCTTATTGATTGCAAACGTGGCTTTTAAGTTATCTGAGGAGAAACTACCTAATAGTTTTTTTTTTTTTTTTTGGTTTGAGCAGTACTGGGATTTTAAATAAAAAATGTCAACATAATTTCCACTGCCACTTGTTTTGAAAAGAAAAAACAAAAACAAACAAAGCCAGGGAAGCTGAGAATCTCTGAGGTCTTCACGTTGACTGAATTTGAAGTTACAGTTTGTGGCCAGCATAGATTTTAAAATTAGTTTGGAAACCAAGTTGACATTAATGAAGAAATTAAAGAAAGATAGTGGGAGAGACCTAGTATGTCAGGAGAATTCTGATTCTGGTGTTAGTTTTGCACTGAGCTAATCTCTGGGCTCTAGATTTTTAACAGAAGCTATCTGAGATCAAAGTCACTTAGAAAGCTCATGATTTGAGTATGGGACTGGTAGAGGTTAATGCTCAGAGAATATAGCTGAATGGCAGGGATTCTCTGAATTTCATATGCTTTAGGAAGGTTAATTTCAAAGGCTACTGTCCTGGCAGGCAATAATGAGTTGGGGTGCCAATACTTTCTAGCAGGATGAAGACTATTTGTCACTTATAACTCATGCTTGTGCTAGAGACTTCAATCAGATCAACACTTGAGTGATGTCACCCTCAGGGAACGGGAGTTTTGGTCTTGGGGCAAAGGGAGCAAGTCAAGGGAAGACAGATCAATCAGAAAAGGAAGGAAGGAGAGGAAGGAAGATGCAAATCCTATTTGAATGGGAATTTTTAAAGTAATGATTATCTACTCTAAACTAATTTGAGTAGACATTAATGAGTTCAGAAGTCTGTAATGACTACTTTACACTGATGAATTGGATTACTTATGACTCTTTTTATCAGGATACTTCTACTGTTGATAATCAGGGAGAATTTCCTCTTGTAACCCTGAATCCTCAAAAAATACATTCAATATCATCTTGGCTTCAGCCCAGTCCACTGCTTCTGAATGTTTCTCCTGTGCTTCTTGGTCTAACTTCCATTTCTTTTGCTTGCTTGTTTACCAAATTCTGAAACCCATGAAGTCACTGTATCATTTAAGCTCGTTATTGTTTCCCCATTGCCTGGGCCAGTGTCAGACACATTGTTGGTTAGTTGCTGAAACTGTTGAACCATTTTGTTTTGAAAGATAAAATAAAAAGGTTATTGGAATACTACCCATCTTTCTAGACACAGCTGGAATGTCTTGGCCTCTTTTCAGCAAGGGCTCCAGAATTCGTTGCTCTCTTGATGCACTCTCTACGTGTCTTTCTCATACTGTAGCAGGTCTCTCTCTGCCATTACTCTGTGTCTCCTTCATCTCAGCCTGACCAGTGCTGCTCAATGTGTGGTAATGAGTTAAAGATAAATAAAGAGTGAGAAAAACAAATAGCTCTTGGGCCATTTCATTTGGCTTTTCCCAGTGCCCTTTCTTTATTGCGGGTATTTGGGGATGCTTCTACTCAAGAGGACTGCTAGTGTTCCTGGGGCTCCAGTGTTTCTCGGCATTTTATGTAGGTTTAATCCAGATAGTAAGATTATTCTCTAGAGGTTAATGGTGTTGGGCTTATTTCATCTAGCTCTGGGAGGAGGGTTCACATGGTGATAAATACCCTTGCTAGAGAGGAGAGCTGGGAATTGAATCCAGAGTACACTGCTTCCATTCCAGGCCAAACTGTTTTCCTAAAGTAAGGGAAATGTTGTATTGGGGATAAAGTGTCCTCTTAAGTGTTCTCACCTCTAGTAGGAAAAATTCAATTTTCCTGAAAGATATGTCACCACTTTTCACTTCCTGAGACTTTAATCTCTGTATCAAAGTAGAAACGAAGCTGAGGATCAAAGAGGCAATACAAATTACTGGGTCACATTTTGAACCCTATTTGTGTGGTCATCAGAGTATCTAGAAGCAGGAGGTGGCTGGCAGCAGATGGAGAGCTGTGGGAGTGTCGGAGGAACAGCAGGGAAGGCTGGTGAAATTATCTGAACACGGAATGGTGATTCTGATACTGTGTTCTGCCACCAAGCACAGGTTATTAGCTGTAAAAAATCAATTTTCTTTGATAGTGTCTCTATGTCCCCTACCTCTTTTCTGAAATTTAAGTGATGACCAAAGTGACTTCAGACAGTATATTGTGTGGCACATTATGTGTTTGTTGCATTTAGCTGCTCCAGACATTATAAAATCAATAAAATACAATGCTGAAGCTAAATTTCAAAATGGATACCGTATTTTTCCTATCTCCCTTGTAATTTCAATCAGATAAGCTTTTTTTGTTTCTTGTCTAAAGCTGTTTTGTGAGCATTCGGTTTCTTGTAAAAAGCTAAAGGTAAGATGTGGACGTGTTTCAGTCTGATCACTGCATATTTATTTAGTTCATAATATGTGCAAAGTACATACAAGTTTCTATGAAACAAAGTTTTATTAGACAAACCCCTGTGCCTTTCCTCCTTCATGGAATTTACTACCTTGTGTATGGTTTTATATTTTTATTCCTTTTCCAATTTGTGAGCTTATCTTTTTATGATAAAACTAATATAACCACAACACCATAATTGGAAACAAGAGAAAAAGATATTGCCCATAAAGGTGCCACTCTAACAAAAGACTACCAGGCGTTTGGTATGTTTCCTTCCAGTCTTTTTCTCTGGGCATGTGAGTGTTCCCCATGGGTTGTTTTAGTGTACATATGTCCTTATAACCTTTCTTTTCATTTTATGCTATATTATTAGCAATGTCCATTTTGCTACAAAATCTTCAACATCATAATTGAAGATGATGAGTTGTGCATGTTGAAATGAACACCATGATACTTTGTAGAACAGATGAGAAATACTTGCTTAAAAGTCCCTTGCTTTTATGCTGTAGAGGCAGTTAGTGAGAAGGGCATGGGCTTTGCCAGAAATTGGGCTCAATTACTTTTTGCTATGTGACCAGAGGCAAATTATTTCTTCTTTCTGAGTCTGTTTCCATATCTGCAAAATTTTCCATGTATTTAGTGAGTATGTGAACTAAAAATAGTAGCTATTACCATTGCCATTTTAACTAATATAATATGGAACATCTTTCTACAAATAACACTTCCCAAATTTTGTATTGTTTTCCTTTTCTATAACTACAAAGTGGACAAGTGTCAAGTTGCTTTATCATGTTACTTTTCAAAAGAATTTACTACTAATTTAAAACACACTATCAATGTATGAGAGAACCTAGCAGGTGAACTTTAGCATCATCTCTAAGTTCTTGCAAGTGGGATTTTTTTATTTCATTAAAACTTTTTATTGAAGTATATCATTCAGACATGAATATACATAAACAATAAGTATATAGTAAAAGTTGTGAACTTATAAAACAAACATGCATATCATCATACAGGGTTCCCATACTTCACTCCACCACTAACACCCTGCATTGTTGGGAAACATTTGTTCCAAACTATGAAAGAGCATCGTCAAAATATTACTAGTAACTATAGCAATATCTTACATTTGGTGTATTTTTTTCCCCAACTGACCCAATTATTAATACCCTGTATTAGTATTATATCTTTGTTATAGTTCATGAGAGAATGTTCTCATATTTGCCCTGTTAGCCACAGTCCATTTTCCACCACAGGATTCACTGTGTTATACAGTCCCATGCTTTGTATAATCCATTCAAAGTGTATAGTCAGTGGCTCTCATTCTCACCACAGAGTTGTGCTATCATCATCTCAGCCAATTTTAGAACGTTTTCATTACTCCAAAAGGAAAAATCCCATACCCACTTATACCTTCCTTGTTCCTTAGAATTGATATATCTTCACCTTTGCTACCAAAATATTACAATATTTCCAACTGTCGTCCATAAGATACACTAGTTGTAATTTCCCCCTGTATCACCATATTCTTAATACTTTGTAAAAGAACATTCTTATATTTATACTATTAACCACAATCTTCATCTACCACTAAAATCACTTTTATTCAGTCCCTACATTATTCTCTAGCTTCCTTTCAATTGATATTTATACTCACATACTATCCCTTTCAGCCACAATCACATTTATAAATCAGCAGTTTAGTTATACTCACTATAATGGGTTACCATGAACTCTATTTATTTCCACACATTTACGATAAACCTTATTAAAATTTCTACATACATTAAGCATAAGCTCCCATTCTCAACCCACATTCTATCTCCTAGTAAAACTATACTCTAGAGTTTACCTTCGTGAGTTTAGTTCATATCAGTGAGACCATATGATATTTGTCCTTTTGTGTCTGGCTTATTTCTGCAAGTGGGATTTTGATGGTAATATTTAACCTTATCAATCAGGAAAATGGTATATCTGCTCATTTATCATAATATTTTCTAATTTCATTAACTTCTGTATTTTTTAATAATCCTACCTTTCTAATCCAGATTATGCATACATTTTTTAATGCATTAGTGCTATTAAGAATGGGAGTTCTTTAAAAATAAAACATTATAGATGGTTTTTGATGGCTTGTTTGGATCATTGCTAATTTTGATATGTGTATATCTCTTCCCTTAACTGAGTTCTTTTATTGCTTCTAAATGTTTGCAAATTTTCTCATTTAATATTGCACATGCATATTATAATAATTATAGATGATAAAAAGTAGCCCATTATATAATATATACCAAGTAATCTACATTTTCACTCTTTAATTTTCTTAACTATGATGTCTGCTCCTGCGTCATTCTTATTTTATAAGGCAGAATTTCTAAGTCAGTATAAGTGCTGAAAGAGATAACAGATACTAGGCATCCTTATTTTATGTGGATATAAAAGGGATCCCTCTAGGACAACATTTCCCAAACTGTGTTCTAGGGGCATTAGTGCTTTGAGTGAAAATGTTTGCATTCCATTGAAATTTGTAATTCACTACCATATTAACATTTCCAAGAATTCAGCAGTCAGAAATATGTTTAACATTGTTCAACTCAGCATTTCTCACACTTATTTGAACAAGGAATCTCCACAGTATTTATTATTAATTTATTTATATCTGCACATTTTTATATTTAGAGAATAGTGTTCTGAGGAACTCCCAGTTGGGATAAATTCTAAAATAATATAATATATCCCAATGGAATATAATGTTGGGTTTAATTTGGAAAATATTTTATTAATAATGTCCAAGAGTATCCATTTATTCCTCTTTTAAAAATGTTATTGACAGAAATAAGTGTTAAGGGTCTTTCAGTACCTACTGAACAATTTAATTTTTGTTATTTAACCTACTAATATGGTAAGATACAATAGAAAGTTCCTCAGTATTGGACCACCTTTAAAATCCTCAGGTAAAACCTACTTGGTATGGGTAGATTAATTTTTTGTTTAATATACCTTGGATTCTCTTTGCTAATATTCTACAGTACCAAGGATTTTTGCATTTATATTCATAAGTGAAATTGGTCTCTACTTTTCATTTTTGTGTTAAGGTTGTCAGATATTGATATCAGGGATATATTTGCTTCATAGAATAATATGGGTACTTTCCTACCTTTGGCTCAATACAGTAACTGTTTATATCCAACATGGGAATGCTTTGCTCCTTGAATGTTTGAAATAATTCCCTGGTTAATGGGCTGAAGCCTTTTATAGGGGATGTTCTTTAATAACTCTATCAATAATTTTTCCAGTATTGCTCCTATCAGGTTCTCTTTGTGTTATTAAGCCAATTTTGGTAACATTTTTTCCCAGAAAAATTGTCTGTTTTGTTTACTGCCTAATTTATTTGCTTATAATTATTTGTAGTATACTTTATAAGCTTCAAATATTTTCTTCAACAGTCTTTTACATACGCCTTTTTTTCTAATGTGCACTTTCTGCCTTTTTCTCTTTTCTTGAGTGACTGCCTGAATTTATTAACTCTACTACTTTTCTCTTTTTAATTTCTGAATGTATCATTATTTTTTCTTTTCTGCAGCTACTCTTTAAAAATTTTCCTAATATATTAATTTGATTAGTGATTTTTTTCCCTCTTTAATTTTTTAAATAATATTTGGCAATAAATTTTTCTATGAATCCCATAAAGTTTAATATATTTTACATTTTTGTTATTTCTAAATAGGCTTTTGTTGCATTGCTAGTTGACCTATTGGAAATCTCAGGAAAATCCCTAAATGGGCCTGAGACTTGATGTTGTGCCACGTATTACTTTTTCTTTCTCATTTTAACAGCTTGTTCTAATAGGCTGAGATGACTGTTCAGAAGCAAGATATGCTAAAGCCACTGTGTCACTGAAAAGTTTGGCTACTTATCTGCTCAGAGAGAAGAGAACAGATATTACCTTCAAAATGCCTGTTCAAAGCCACTTAAAATTTTTAATAAACATTAATAAATTAATATGTACCAAGCATCATTTTAAGTATTTTATGAATATTAATCCAATTAATCTTTGTAACAACCTTGTGAGGTAGATATTACATCCCCCTTTAAAGATGGGGAAACCAAGGCACAGAGTGGCTGGTTGAACCCAGCGGACCTGTCTCCAGGGCCTGCAGTCTGAATCATTAATTAAAGCAGCATTCCTGTTTTGAATTCTACTGGCTTGTTCCTTTGACACAAATGTTTGCATAAATAAATTGGAGAAAAACTTTTCCCTTTGTATCCTGATTAAGATAAATGTGATAACTGTGCATCACTTCCTTATCTGCCCCCAAGTAATAAAAAGGGTCAGAACACTCTCACTTACTCCACTCTTTGCTGAACTGGCCTCCTGATCATCTCCCTCGGGGTCTTTTCTGTAGATCACAAGCAAAACTTGTTCTGTGTTGGCCATCGCCAAGCCAGTCTTAATATTTGCCTGCAGGGTCGGAGACGTTAAGTAAACGTTTCCCACCACTGACTTCTCTTGCAAGGAAGATGGGCAATACTGAGACAGTCCTCCACCTTAGTCAAAGGATAAAAGAAAGAAGAGGAAACAGTAACTGGTCTCTGCTGCTTAGTGGCATGCAGTTTCTGTCTCAAATTGATAAAAAAAATCAAGTAGTTGGCCAAAAGTTCGGCCCACTGAGAACAGGAAACATAAGTGCTTCACAAAAATCACTGGGCACGCAGAGCTTTGATCATAGATTACTCCGCCCAGAGGGTCTATGAGCAGCTGTCTCGTGGCAAGTCAAAACCTGAGATTCACAGGGTGGACTTTGCAGTTGTGACTGGAGATTGGGGGTTTATTCTTAAACCCATGTTTGTTGTCTGTGATCAGGGCATCAGATCACACAAGGCGCATCTCTCCTTAGTCATATTATCTTTTCATTGTTCTCCAGTTTTTTTTGCTCAGGGGAAATTGTTTATTTCAGTAAGATACCACTTAGTAACCACCGAAGCAAACTATATATTCACTTTTATAGTGTATATTTTGCTTCAGATTATGTCAGGTATACCTTTTAGATTTTACAATAAAAACACAGAAAATTGCTTTTATGTAAAAAAGATTTTCTCCTTGACCCAATCGTTAAGAAGTTAGTTCTTAAATTTTTGGGGGGAGTTGAGATCCAATAATGTGTTCTATTTTTCTCTTTGTATTTCTGTCTGTCTGTCTGTCTGTCTCTCTCTCTCTCTATCTATCTATCTATCTATCATCAGATACCTATCATCTATCTATTTATATCTTTTGTTTTTAGTGTCAGTGTTTGATTCAGCAAACATGTATAGCTTTCTTACCAAAATGAGGCAGTAATAGTAACATCAGCCACAATCAATATACAACATAAATGGAAATGTTAACTGGTTCATATCTAGCTAGTAAATTTCTGCATCATTGCTAAGCTGATATGAGCATAAAGCTAAGATTCATAGCACATAGTCTTATCTTTTCTCAAAACAGTTTCAGTTTTCAGTAGGCTATTTGTTTAACCTTGGAGTTTACCTAACATCAGTTATCTAATTGCACATCAGCAGAAACATACAAAAAACTTGTATTTCATAATATAAGCACCATCAATCATATATTGATAATAAATTGTAACAATTCTTTGTGAGTTTTTTTGTGTTACCATAATTATCTGAGGTCACAGATCTTGAGCTCTATTAATTCTTTCACTTGCATTCTTTGGTTCTCCATGACATCTAATTTCTGAACTAGAATATTCTATTATATTAAACTTGAATGGGCGAATGATTGGCCTATGACTCTTCTGGCTAAGGGTAAGTACAAACATGTTCTAGAAACACTTGAATACCACTGGCCTAGAACAGAAGTTCTCAAATATTGTGGGCATCAGAATCACCTGGAGAGCATATTAAAACACAGATTTTAGGCTCCAGCCCAGAGTTTCTGACCCAGTTGGCAGGAGTGGAGCTCAAGAATTTACATTTCTAACAAATTCCCAGGTCCTGAGGCCACACTTTGAGAAATGCTGATCTAGAATCTTGTAAGAAGCATGCAGAAAGTTTGCTCCAGTAGAAAGTAAAGGGGTTTTGTCAAACTTGACAGGTCCCAAGTACTATCAATCCATTGGTCTTGATTGTAAGTTTAAAAAAATCTATTTCTTCTCCAATAACAAGTGTGCTTAGAATCCATCTTCTCGGCTTTCTCACTGGCTTAGTCTTAATCTGGGGTGTTATCATTCGCAGTCTTGGAGGCGTGATCATGTACAGCCAGTGCCTTAGCATGCTTTATTCCCATGGCAGGCATCATTTGAAATACACAGACTTTTGCTCTCTCAAGGACCTAAAAAGAACTTTTCTATACTTTGATCTGTTTCCTTGCTTACTAAAATTGAGATAGACAAGAGGAATGCAGAAATGATGTGACAAAGACAAATGTTGCTAGAAGTCAAAAAGAACAAGTAAGCCCGTTTGGAGCTGTCCTGCCTTTTGCTGAATTCTTTTGACTATCTATTGCCTCTAGGTGTGCATATTTTTTTGATGCTGAGATGATGTTTCTTTTTGCTGTTCTAGACAGGAGAGAAGAATTCAGGCTTTTTTTGGGGTCTCCTTGCTCTGTTATAAACCAATCACTAAACTTCTTCAACTTCATGGAGAATTAGAGAGGGTTCCCCATTCCAATCAATTCTCTGACATCAAGAAATAAGGTATACGTAGAGACTCAGGTTATCTAAGACCACCTTTAAACATATTTAAGTACAGACTTTTGTATTATCCTAGACTTCCTGTTGTAGTGTTCATTCATCTGTACATCGATTATGTTCTTTTCCTTCTTTTGCTCAAATCCTTAAAACTTAAGCCCATTTCTTCTGTTTCCATTTTTCCATAGATATGGAGACCAGATTAGGTGTGTACTTCCAGTAATAACTATTACAACTATTAAATCACACTTTTTAAGTCAAAACAATTTGAGATTATTTTTTCCTTATGGGTCTAGTTCCTTGATAGTGATTTTTGTTTGTTTAGTCTTTGTGATCTCCTGAAATATTTGTAAGCTTTAAAAATATATATCTCCTTTAATAATAACATGTGTTGACTGCTTATTGTGTCAGGCAGTGTCCTAAGCACTTCACATGTCTTTTACATGCTTTAACAAATTAGTAGATATGCATTATTGAAGCCTCATGGGTTTCTGAAAAACTTATCATTTTGTATAAGGAGTCAGATATTTCTCTCAAGTGAACAGAAACCATTTTTTCCTGGTCATTATTTTTTGTTTTTCCTAGCTTGTAAGGCTTCTCTGGAAATTGATTTTTGATTTGCACCAGTTGTTTTTAATATTCTAGTGTTTCCCAATTCTGTCACTATTAGTAGCTTCGATGGATACTGCAATTTGGCATTCAGGGAAGCTCAATATGCTAATTAAAAGATGCTGATCAGGAGATGTTAAATTTCTTTTAGGATCCCAGTTAAATATAACACAAAGATTTCTGACAGAAAAGAAATGGATGATAACAAATATAGAAGCAGGTGGCAGGAACTGTTTAAAAGATTGCTAGATGTCATTCTCAAAGATTAAACAAATTAGGAAGACTATCCTGAACAGAAAGCTTTAACCCTTGATAGTTATTGGAATTCTTTATGCCTAACATAGGGGTTTGTTCATTCATTTGGCCTTTCAAGCAAGAAACTTTTCTGTGTGTGCGGCTCAGTGTTGAGGTGGGATACAGTTCACAAAGTCGTGCTTCTTGTCCTTGAGGGAGAAGTTCTGGAAGGGTGGAAGGGTGTAGGCACCCTGTATTTCATATGTCTGAAAATAACAAGACTTGCAAATGCTGGAAATGCTGGAAAAGGCATTTTCACATGGGGTGTGAATGTTGACCAATATTTGTAATTTAGCACAACAGGGAAATGTCCTTAAGGGGTGATACTTTTTTCCTATGGAGCCCAAGACAGGAGGGAGTGTGGGCAATCTTGGTGGTTGTGGGAAGGAGTGCCTGTTGATGGGACCCAGGGCATGCTCAGGAAGTGCTTTCAGTGCCAGAGGAGCATAAGAAAGGAGCCAGTCGAGGTCTGAGAACCAAGAGAGTGACTCAATCCAAAGTGAGGTTGCAGAATCTGGTGCTGGCAGTCTTGAGGCTGGGCCTGGGTGCTGTCTCATACCCGAAGTGGATGAGGGGTATGTTCACCACGGGCTGAGACCTCATACCTCATCCATATGCGATCAATATCGAGAGTTCATTGCTCCTTTCTCTTAATAAAACCTCTTCCTACAACTCTTTTTCTTAATGTGTTTGGTGAGGACTATTCTGAAAGATGTATCTGGCAGTCTCATTCTCTCCCAAATACAGCAACTTCAGTTCTTATGACACAGGCAACTCTGGCAATAAGGATCATGTAAACATTCAGTAAATTACAGTGATGATTTTCAATGATGATATGGTTAAATGTTGAGTAGGAATTCTATAAATTGATCTTCATTGCACTATCTACAACATAAAGTAGCATAACAGATAACATATCATAGAACATAACATAACACATAACAATGGGACATAACATCCGTGTTAAATCTTTGTCAAGGAATGATGATAAGAAGATTAAAAGAAAAAAAATAACTTTATTTTCCCAGTAATACCAAAGTATAAGATTTAAGCATATTAGCATCATTTAGTCTCAAGCATAATACACTATGGGTTTCTCTTTCTCTCTCTCCCTCTTTCTGTAGTTCCTTTTTTGACCACACTTGACCGCACGCCATTTATAATATTAGGAGTAGCCACCTACCTACTATATGCCTTATAAGTATTAGCATTTCACATATATTATTGCTAATACGCAGAGAAACCCTGCCAAAGCTGGTACTACCATTCCTATTTTACACATTGAAAGCTGAGGCTCAGTGGGATTTGTCCCAGGAACAAAGCTGGGATTCAAACCCAGGCCCAGTGGGTGCCAGAGCCTGGGCTTTCCTTCCTGCAGCTCACAGCTTCCTCTGGAAAGTGTCTCCTGCACAGAAGGCCTCAGTGTTTACAACAAATCTAATCAGGGTCACTGTAAGCTTCTTTGACAACTAATAAGATTTCATATATGCTTATATGAATCAAAGAGTAATTATTTTTGCAGACACAGCACTTGAAGTGGAAGTGATATTATTAAAAGGATAATATTTTCCAAGTATTGTGATTTAAATAACCATTACTCCTGCATGGGAGCACTTAGGATAGTGTTAGCAGGAATTCAGTGGTGCCAAGAATTAAACTCGACATTTCCTTTGGAACTAGAATACATACAGGTCGGTTCCCTTGTCCAAACAGACCAGAATTACAAGTTTTCATGTCCAGCCTAATGTTAGTGGACCTGCTGTTATGAAAGATGTGAATGGGTCGTGGGGTCTGAGAGACCCAACCCTGCCCCTGCTTGGTCACCCAGGCTGCTCGTAGAGTCTTTAACCTCCAAATGTGGCTCAGTTTGTGGCTAGTAGGTTCATTCTCCTAGGTTGAGTCAGAGGGGTCAGAGAAGAATAATATCATTTTGTTCTAAATCCCTGCTGCCGTTACTAGGCATAGATGCAAAAACAGGGAAGCCCTGGGGGAACTGGCCTCGATGCTCATGCAAGGTGAGCCAGCCTGCATGGTGGATGAGGCAGTGGGATGCTGCCGAGGAGAGTGGCCCACGGATCCCCTTCCTGGCACCTCGAAATCAGGTCATGTTCCCCCATGCTCCATCTCACCTCTGCCTGGGGGTGCCCTGGACTGAGGATCATCTCAGCCCAGCACCCCCATATCCTTTTGAGCCCTACCTTTCTTTGTATATTTATGTAGGCCAGCCTCTGTGCCCTGGCATCACAAGCTAATACTCCTGGGATAAAAACAACTTAGGAGTCAAACCACTTCTCTTTAGCTGGACAAATGATTTTATAGAGTTAACCCTTGACATAGTCAGGACCATTAATATTTTTTTTATGAAGAAAAACAGCATATGGAAGGCTATTAGGACAAGTGTCCAAAGATGTTTTGTCTTGTAATATATGTGTGCATCACACAAGGTGGCAGAATAAACATAAGATGATCCGTCAACTGCAAGGCTGTGATGCTGCATTGTTTGCAAGGCAGGAACCGGTCACTAGACCTTACTCTTGTAGCTGCAGCCACTGGTGCTTCTGTGTGTGTGTGCGCACACATTTGTGTTTGAGTAGAGGCTGTGCCACACAGTTTAATAACTCACCAGCACCAAATCCTTTGCTTTCCACGAGAAACTGTGTTAAATGATTAGACCTCACTGGTTTCTTGAAAATATGCACAGGCTCCAAGCTGCAATTTATATGCATTTCCTTTGATTGAAAACACTAGCTTATTCTCCATCAGCATTCTAGTTCAACTCAAGGGCATTGTAAAAGCTCAGCCTCAAGACAGTTTTATAACATATGATATCAACTTTTACTTTTTTCTTCTCCATATAGGATGTGAATATGAAGTTAAATATTTATCAAATATTTGTCAAGCTTATTAACACTGTTTATTTTCCTCCATAAGAAGAATTAAAAGTCCCTGGATTTATTTTTAAATTTAATCGAATGGTTAACACTTAAATTTCATCATTATTAACTCAATTCTTAATGTAGTCATTTTTATGGCTGAATTAAATATTTTACCAGACTCAGGCTAGTGAATAAGGCCATTAGCAAAGGACTACATAGGGCTGTCACGCTATGCATCAGAAATACTACAGAACAAATTTATTTGTACTATTAACCTATTCAGCACAAAGAAGGGGGACATCTCTCAATGTCATGGGGAAAACATTTGATCTTCGGAATAAAAAATGGAAACTATGCATATGCCTCATTTCTCATGTGTCTTAGCCTCAGAAGTTTTAACTGATATAATTTGTTATCTCAAGTTCTATACTGAAAATAGTAGGATGGATGATGGGAGGGTAAAATGTTCATACTCCAATGCAGTGCGTCAGGTCATTTACCATGCTTGACCACCGGGTATATAGCTGACTATGACTACTCATCCTTGGTCACCTCTTTCTTCTACTCCTCCCTAGGATGATTCTCAATGCTTTCAGCAGGTCCTAGTGTTTTCTGCCTCTGTAACCCGCCGCCACCCGTGGTTTAGATTATAAACCTTATTACTGGTCTCCTTACAGTTGGCTGCATCTCATCATTTTAGCCACCACCTAACACCTACCAGCCCTGGTCTGGAGCTAGCCGGCACCGATTTGGGAGAGCTGATTTTGCACATCTTTTCCCAGATTTGCATTCAGCAATGTCAGGTTAATAGCCTGAAATTGACCATGGTTGAGGGCGGGAGGGATGTATTTACACTACAGGATTTGGCAAATATTGCAAATCATGGCTCTATCCTGCCCACAGCCTCTGAGAGCGGTTTACCTGCACACCACTGCCTAATATCATAGATTCAGATGAATAACTCCAACTCAAAGATGGTGCTATCATCTCGCGCCACTCAGAATTTTGTAGTTAATGGCATGAAGTTACTCTTCAATGTGTTAACCCCCATAGCTTGATAATAAACGTATTTCTTCACAGAACGGATGGTATTCTTGTCCATGTTTAGAAATGATAGATGATTGTGTTACACAGCTATTGTGTCATTTAAACCACTGTGCACTCAGTAGCTGAGCAGAGATTTAAGTGGAAAGAATCTCCACCTATAGACCAGGCCAAAAATGAACTCCAAATTGTTGAAATGCCACATTTCAGTTTATTCAAATGTCTAGTACTTCTTAAAGTTTCTGGATACTGCTGGAGACTTGGCATTGAAGAGCAGCACAGAGAATTGCAAAACCACAAATCTGATTTTTGAAGGACCTTACTTCAAAAGCTTGTGCTTTATCTTGAGCCTTGTTGTCCCCTGGAAAAGTGATGCGTCAACTTTCTGCACTAAGTTTGAATATTGTCATTTGGAATTCAAGCAATTGGCAGGGTCAAAATTCAATGTTTAAAAACCCATAAAAATCAAGAACATTCTTCAACCTGGAATTAAAAGCCCCCTACAATATTTTGCCAACCTACTTCCCAGTCTGCTGTTCTCTGTGATGTCTGGCCATCCTGCCTTTGTTCACACTTCTGCATGGCGTGACCTTCACTTTCTCTTGTTTTATTCAAACTTTATCCCATGTCAAGTCTGATGTGAACATCCATCCCCTCCATAAAGCTTTTCCTGATCTCCCCACTTGGAAATAAATGTGTTCTCTTCAGAACACTTACAACATTTTCTATATAACTGTTACTTACTAACTTTAACTTTCTATTTATATTTGCAAATATATTTTCTCTTATTAGATTTGAAAGCAGCAACCACATGTGCTAGTTATTAAGCTATTGACTCTCATCTCCAAATTCACCCTTCCACAGTCTGCTTTGTGATGCTAGGGCTGAGACTTTGCACACACGTGTGCTTTGCCAGGTGTTCCCTGTTAGGTTCTGTCTTAGTGTGCCAGCTGCTATGACAAATACCATACAATGGTGCTTAAACAACAAGCATTTATTAACTCATGGTTTCAGAGGCTAGAAGTCCAAACTCAAGGCATTGGCAAGGTAATGCTTTCTCCTCAAAGTCTGTAGCATTTTGGCACTCGCTGGAATCCTTGGGGTTCCTCCTCTTGCTGTCACATGGCAATCTTTCTCTTCCTCATGTCTGTTTTATGGTTTCTTCTGACTTCTGGCTTCTTTCCATGTGGTCTTCTCTAACTCACTGTGTCTACATTTCTTCTGCTTATAAAGGACTCCAGTAAAATGGATTAAGACTCACCTAATTTAATTAGGTCTCACGTTGACTAAAAATAACATCTTCAAAAGGTCATATTTACAGTGGGTTCACATCCACAGGTATATGGATTAAGATTAAGAATAAGTCTTTGTTGGGGTACATAATTCAATTTACCATAGTTCTATCAATGAGCCCCAGGAGAAGAGAATGGAAGGGAGAGGGAGAAAGGACTTGCTCCGTTCTGTTTGCATGAATTTGAATTTTGATCCTGATAGCATTGCCTTAATGATGTCACTCTGTCAGCAGCAAGAGTTTCCAGCCTTCAGCTTCTTTTCAAACTCCAGAACCCATCACATTGTGTATGTCAGAGGCACCAGCAGCAGCTGCACAGTGTTCTCTTCTCCAGGGCCTGGACCCTAGCTCTTCGAGGTCTCTACTCTAAACTCCTTTGCATCTTATCATTAATAACTCACCAGCACTCAAACCCTTTGCATTCTGTGAGAAAACTATTAAATGATTATACCTTATAGGTTTCTTGAAAATATGCACCGGCTCCTAGCTCCAATTTATATTCTTTTTTATGTGCACCTCCTTTGAACTTCTAGAGTCTTCCCTGTGTTCCCAGCCCTAGGGTGTGCTTCCTACAATTATTAATTCTGTGATACCCCAGTCTTCTCTCTAAAATGCCTATTCAGCCTTCCAACACCTGTGTAACCAATTCCATATAATAATTACCCAGTGAAATATCCGGTGTGGTTTCTATGTTTCCAATTGAACACTGAATGCTACACAATGCCAACTCGTCTGTGTTTCTTCTTTTGACCAAGTCCTTCCACTCAATTCCTAACAGTATGGTTGGCATGCAGTAGTTGCTTAATAAATATTTCCTGAATGCATGAATGAATATTTATTAAGATAAAAGACCCTGCTGTATTTGATCATTCTGTCTTTTCTCCTCCATTCTCACGATTACTATTTTCAAGCAAGAAGCCTCAGTTATCATTCATGGGCAATTTTGGCGGGTCAGGAAGCATTTCCTTAGGGTTAATGGGATGGCTTAAAATGCATGACTTGTCACCATACTTCACAAGCAGCGGAAAACAACATATGCATTATGCAGTGCCCCTTTTTGTTGACCACTCTTCTGCTACAGACTTCAGGGAAGTTTTCTAGACAGAGAAAGAGGTTACTTTCCTCATGTGTCCTGGTAACAAAAACAGACATGATTTATGATGTGCACATCAGGAAGGTGAATCTGCTAGCCACTCTTGCTCCCTACTGAAGATTGGTAAGGATTTTGTTAGGATATGATTTCAGGTTGGATTGTAGAGAAAACAGCTGCTCTCCTAGAGTGTGAATAATTTCCGTTTTAACCAGACTAAACTTTGTGGAAGGCTGAAGGCATTATCCATCACAGTAGAAGATAAAAAGAATGCTGAGGGGAATGTAGAATCTGACCAACTGGGTAATCACCAAGGGTGTGATTTCTATACTGGAATAGAAGAAATGTTCACATTTAAATAAGTTGTATGTGGTTCACACAGATAAGGCTATTAAACTATGTATATGCCTAGATCCCTCCCTCCCTCACAGTGTTTAAACTGACTTAAACAACTGTTATCATTACAGTGTCTTTGAGAAAACGCTTTGAATACAGGTAGGAAACTGGCAGGTATCGTGATGGTACTGAGGAATCCAGCTGCAGGCCAGAGTCCTGTGTGTGCTATTCAGGCCTGAGCCTAGGCAATTACAAGGCTTCACAGGGCAGGTCTCAGAGCAGGAAGCTGCCCTCCCCACACCAGGCTTGGTGCATAGGCAGTGCATTGCAATTTTCTGGAGGGAGTTGCAGTCAAGGGCTCAGGCCACGCGGGGGCTTGCCATGCTTATATCACATCTGCATTCCGAACCCTGGCACTTTCCAGGTGCCTCCCCCAAACCTGCGTTTTGGGAGGCCTTGACTGAGGTACTCTCCCACTCTAATTATTGTGCCACTCCTAGCTCCTCCCTCACACACCCACACAGCAGGAACCTTTTGTCCGGGGCTTCTCAGCACTGAGATGGCTCCCTCTGTCTGCTCTGAGTGTCACCTGACCCTCACCTGGTGCTGTTCCATGGAGAAAAATGGAATATTGGGAAGTTGGTGTCTCTCTCTCTCTGTTGGGTCTCTTGCTTGTACTGTCACAGTAAATGAATAAAGGCTTGATTGCTACTGTCAATTTGGCCTGCTGTCCTAATTGACCACCTCTGTATCTGGTCACTCGATAGGCAGTGATATGAATGTTTTCAAGGAGTGTTTTACTCACAGATGGTCAAATACTGACCATCATTAGCATGCTAATAAAGCCAGTGCTGGAGCGGATGTGGCTCAAGCAGTTGAGTGCCTGCCTCCCACATGGGAGGTCCCAGGTTCATTTCTGGTGCCTCCTGAAAAAAAAAACAAAATACAAACAACAAGCAAAACAAACAATAAAACCAACTCAGGGAAGCCATTGTGGCTCAGTGGTTGAGCGCCGGCTTCCCAAATACAAAGTCCTGGGTTCAATCCCTGGCCCCTGGTACAAAAAACAAAAACAAAAGCCAGTGCTCCAGTGAATAAATTAAACATGATTAAACCAGTCAAGAGAGATTAACCACACCCTATGCTTCTAAAGTTCTCACCTAGGCTATGCCATTTGGAGATCATATGAAAATGATTCTTTACCAAAAATGTAAGTTTGCTTCATATTTGCTTTACTAAATATAAATAACTTAGAGATAAATAAGTTGCTGTTCAGTAGTATTGAGAAACTTTTCCTAAATATTTGTAATCTAATCCTGAACATTTGAATTATAGTCTTTGGATTTGGATCATTTCTATACTCAACTGAATACCAGGCAACTTTTCAAAAATATACATGTTTGGCTCTCTGAAAAAGACAAAGAAAATGCATTCTGCATTCTGATTTGGAACAATCAAGTGATTTGAAGTATGGATAAGCACTCTAGAAATGTATTGGGATTGTGTCTGTATACCTGGGTAGCATAGTGTGGTGTAACAATCACAAGCTTTTAGTCAGTAGAACCGAGTTTAAGTCCTACTTCTTCTGCTCATCCACTGTGATCTCTGTGGACCTACTTTTACAAAATGGGGAAAGCAATATCTCCCCCACAGGGTGACAGTGAAGGTCAAATAGCATTACCTTTGTGAAAGCTCCTGGGACAGTGCCTGGCCTGTAGCAGATTCCTGGTCCATGTTAGCTGAGTTTGAAGAGGCAGGTGTAGAAGTAGGTGTAGGTATTTGGAACGGTAGAGGCTGGTGGTCAGCTTTGCTGCCCACATGCCTGGCAGGCCTAAGCTCACCACAAGGGAAGGCTATTTTAATCCTTTCTTACCTCTGGAGACTGGACTCAGGTGTGAAAATTGGTAGGCCCCGAAATGAGGGGGCAGAGAATGTGGATCTGCATGTGTAGACTCAGGGCAAGTGAAACACTGGGGGTTTGTGAATCTTTGCATCATTTCTCACCCATTAAAACTCCTCATTTAAAAACTCTGACCCACCAGTGTACCACTACCCCAGGATCCCAATATATTTCTCCTCTTCCTGTTAGATCCCTGTTGCTAAACCATCATACTTCATTCTGAGCCACGCTTTGCTGTGATAGAACTGTCTGGCCCTATAAACTCCACACTTCTGTACAGTTTGAGCTCTAAGTTTTATAGCTGTTTTTCCTTCCTTCCAGACTGTACCATCCCTCCTAGTTTAAGTTTTCTTGCCTGTGGTAGTCTATGTTCCTTTTTCCAATTTTCTATTTCCAATTAACTATGAGATTGGAAATCAGAATTTCATGGAAAATAAGCACACATGGGTGATGATGAGATCCTAGGTGGGTTTCCCTCTGAGCCAGGTGCCTCAGCTTTAGAGCATGGCATTTGTGACATATTTTGGCTTCTTAGAAGAGAGATCTTTTTACTTTCTTCCTAGTTCTTCGCTGTGTTCTTGAAAGGTGACGTTGCTTGTTGTAAAGTCGTAGATGAAATATTGTTGTATTTTTCTTAAGCCTCTTCTGGGACTATGGGGACAATATTACTGATTCACTGGGCACCTGCTTCATTTTTTAAGGGCTCCTGGTGTTGATAAGAAGCATTCAGAAGAGCCTGATGCAGGCACTAAGTTATCTAACCTCCTTGGCAATTGCTTGCGGATGAATAGGCAAGTCGAGTCCTTGAAAAGAAAGGTCAAGATGAAGGTTAACAAATATATTTTTGAGGTTGAAGACATGAATAATCAGAAACTGTCAGAGGTTGAAAGTGAAAAGAAAGGGGAAGAAAGGAATCCAAGACCATTTTCAGACAAGAGAGGAGAAGGAATGCAGACAAAGGGACATATGGGGGAACCTGGCATACTGACCCTCCACTGCAGTAGGATCAGTAGGTCTGGAAAACCGTCTCCTGACTAAGACTGATCGCTGAGCAAAGACGCAGAATATTAGGTCCGGTTCCAGGGAAGTCCATGGAGAGAAGCACAGTATGATTAAGATGCAGTTCCTGCTAAACCCAGACCTGGGAAAGCAAAGAGAAAATGAAAGGTGAGTCAACAGGAAACACCATGAGCAATACTGTGGTGAGAAAAGAAAAAAGTCAGATGGTGGAATGGTACTTTGAAATAAACTGTGCAGCTAAGCATGCTAGAGCATAGGTAAGCAGAGGCAAAAGTCTGATGGCAAACGAGGACCTCTGGTGAGGTCCAGCAAGCCAGACACTTGGGGACTCGGAATGAAGGACTCCACACATTTAGTAGATATAAAAAGAGGCACAAAAGAGACCTGTAAGGCAGCTAGGGGAAGAATGCTAGTAATGTGCAAGGTGAATCTTACACGCTATTACTCCCCAGTGGCATTGAAAATTGATTTTGCCCCTTTGCCAAGTCCTGTCCTAGGACTTGGGGATACCGCCACCCCCTGTCTGAGCCACCATCATCCTTCACCTAGATTACTTAAAAGCTTCCTAATTGGGCTCGCTGCATCCACCCTAATCCTCTAAGATCTATTTTCAATAGAGCAGTCAGAATATTCTGTTTTAAGCTGTAAATCAGTTTGTATTTCTCTTCTGTATAAAACCCTGAGACAGCTCCCATTTCACCAGAGTAGAAGACAAAGTTCCAGCAAGATTTGCACATGGTCTGTGCCCTCCCCAGCCCTCTTCCTTTTCTGATTTCACTTCTCATGATGCTATGTTTTACGCATTCTGCTCCAGTCACATGACCTCCTTCCTATTCCTCAAGTATGCCAGATAGGTACCTCCTTAGGACTTTGGCCTTGGCTGTGTCCTCAGCCTGGAATGTTCTTTCCCGAGATACCCACATGGATAATTCTGTCACCTCCCTCGAGTCCTTGCCCAAATGTCATCTGCTCAGTAAGGCCCATCTTGACCACTTGATGTAACATGGTAATGCTTGCCCCTATGTGCTCCCTCCTCCATTAATTCCTGCCTTATTTTACTTCTCCTTTATTTCCATAACTCCTATCACTTTTTAACATACTGCTTAATCCAAGTGTTCAGTTTGTTGTTTATTGTCTGTTTCATGCCATTGGACTATGACAGTGCAGGGATTAATATATTGTTCACTGATATACCCCAAGTGATTAGACGAATACTTCATAATATAGCTAATAACTCAATTTTTTTCCTTGACTGACTGACTGAATGAAAAGTAAGAATTAACTAGATGAGGGTAGTGAAGAAAGGGAGGAGAAGGAGAAAGTGTTCAGAAGAACATGTGCAAAGACTATGTGGGTTAGGAAGCCCGGCATATAAAGAATGAAAACCCAAGTTAAGTGTGGCAGGAATAGAAAGTAGCACAGAAGGGATGAGACTGGAAAGTGAAATCAAGGCCTCAAATACCTGGGGTCTCATAGGCTAGGTCAAGGATTTGAGTACAGGAACAATGAGAAGACACTTAATTTTTTTTTTTTTTAAAGATTTATTTTTATTTATTTATTTCTCTCCACTACCCCCACCCCCCACCCTGGCATTGTTTTGTGCTCACTTTCTGCTCTCTGTGTGTTCTTCTGTGTCTGCTTGTCTTCTCTTCAGGTGGCACTGATCCTGGGACCTTCCAGAGTGGAAGAGAGGCATTCAATCTCTTGAGCCACCTCAGCTTCCTGGTCTGCTGCGCCTCTTATTGACTCTCCTCTGTGTCTCTTTTTGTTGCGTCATCTTGCTGTGCCAGGTCTCCTGCGTGGGCCAGCACTCCTGTGCGGACCAGCACTCCACGTGGGCCAGCTCTCTGCTCAGGCCAGCTCACCAGATGCGCCAGCTTGCCTTTCACCAGGTGGTCCTGGGAATCAAACCCTGAACCTCCTATATGGTAGACAGGAGCCCAATTGCTTGAGCCACATCCATTTCCCCACTGAATTATTTTAAGTGGTGGTGGTGACAAAGTGAGAATTTTATTTTGCAGAACAATCAGTAGCTGAAGAAGGTTGAGCAATCAAATTTCTACTGCAGGAGGCCAAGCAAGAGATGATGGTGGTTTGAACTAGGAGGATGTTGTATGGAAGAAAGTGGTGGATGGATTCTAGTCATGTATGGACCTTCTAGGACATAGTAGTGGACAACTTTGTGGGGCATAATGAAGCAAAGCAGGAGATGGCAAGCCTGGCTCGTGTCCTGGATGGATGATAATACCATTCATTGCATTAAGGAACACTGTTAAAGCAGTGTTTGGGAGAAGAATTCATAAGTTCTATGGTGAACGCGTCGAATATGAGGAGACACCTTTGAGAAAAGGTGAGTGAAAAGATTAAATAAGTAAATAGACATGCACATCTGCAGCTCAGGGGAAAGGTCAGGCCTGGAGATACACCCTTGGAAGGCATCTGTATAGATGGTATTCTGGATTGAATTGTGTCCCCCCAAAAGCTGTATTCAAGTCCTAACCCCTGGTGTTATGAATGTGATCCTATTTGGAAATAGGATCTTTGGAGATGTTATTAGTTAAAATGAGGCCAAACTAGACCCTAGTCCAATATGACTGATACCCTTATAAGGAGAAGAAATTTGGACACAGATAGAGAGAGGAAGACAGCCAAGTGATGGAAGCAGAAATCGAATTATGCCATGGATTGCTAGCAAGCCACCAACAGAATTCTGCAGACTTCAGAGAAGCATGGCTCTGCTGCCACCTTTAATTGGACCTGTAGCCTCCAGAACCATGAGATAAGAAGTGTCTGTTGTTCTAAGCCACCCAATTTGTGGTACTTAGGAAACCAAGACAGATGGTAATTAAACTAAGCTCTTATCCTCATGGCTAACTGTAGGACTGCTAAGACTCCCACCTTCTGTAGTGTCCATGCCCATGGAAACTCACTTATCTTTGCCATCTGAAATGGTGGGAATGTAGTCCACGTAATCCCCTAATCCCGCCTACCACTTCCTCTCTCAGTTCTGCCATCTCTCCCTGTCTCCAAATTCCAGCAAGAGGACTGTGGCATTAGCCTTTCTGCCTGTTTGGGATTTAGAAGCTTTGACATATTCAGGGAGGAGATAATCACCAATCCCTGATTCAGTGGATAGGGAGGACGAACTAAGGATATCTTGATCATAAAAGGAAAAGGGCACAGTTGGAATAATCTTCTACAACTTGATGTGGAGAGGAAGAGAAAGTGGTTGCTTTTTCACAGTGCTACTCCTCTTGGTGCCCCGCAAAAGACCTTTTGCACCCCTTTAGCCCTCATTTATATCAGTGCCAGGAGCTGTTGTTTTAGTGACAGATCTGATGACATAAGACTCCTATCCACCAGTCTTGAAGAAAGCGAAGGGAGAAGGGTTGTTCCTAACTTAGAATGTGTGGGGCGGGTGTGTGTGTGTTGCAGCCGAGAGTATGAAGTAGGGGTGGAGGATGAGGAACGGGAGTTGGGTTATTTAGTGTTTTTTCTTCTTAGGTGTAGGCTATACTTGTCAATTCTGGGAAAACAGAAAAGATCCCTTGTTACCTCATGCTTGATGAAATAGCCATGACAGAGGAGAGAGGGTGGTAAAGCCAAATGGTGTAGGTGTCAGAGGACCAGGAGCTTTTCTTTCCCTCCCTCCCTCCCTCCCTCCTTCCCTTCTTTCCTTTTTCTTTTGCTTGCTTGCTTTCTCTTGCTTTCTCTCTCCCTCCCTCCCTCTCTTCTTTCCTTCCTAGTCTAATGCTCAATTTGTCCTTCCACTCTCCCCATCTTTCTGCCCTCTCCCCCACCATCATTCCTCCTAAGCCCTGAGGAGGAAGAAGTCAAATCAGAAATACTGAGGTGTGGATCTCAATCTTGGGGCAAGTCAATAATGGTGACCTGAGAGAGAGGTCATGCAATGAATAGAACATTTTCTCTGGTCCTTTCTGAGGAGCTTGTGGATATCCTAAGACATAATGACTTGATGTAGCCTGGGTTAGTCCAGAAGACTGGCTTCTAGCTAATGTAGATAGGAAAAGATCTTGAGGGAGAGGGGTTTAAGATGATGTCCAACCTACAGATAATGGGGACAGACTTATTAACTGGCAGGGCGTGTCCCTGGAAGCGGCGGTGAGCTGAGCATGCCTGGCCCACACTGGGCCCTACCTTACACTGCTGCCAGCAACCATGACCCAGACTAGCATTCTAGTTCCCTTGTCTCTTTCCTGTGATCTTTAGTTTTTGAAAGAGAGAAATAGGAAAAGGCATTTATTGAGCTGCTTTATGGTAGCCTTATTTGCAAACTATAGAAGAGTGACAGAATTATGAGTTGATTAAGAGAGAGAAATATTGACAAAGACCCTAGTTTTGCACTGGTGCCCCAGCCACACATTGACCTCTTCAGACTGTTGCGATCCCAGGCAGTGGAGATTTTCCCTCTGGGCATTTCATGATCAGTGTGTCCAGGATATTTCTCTGTGAAATTGATTTCTCTCTCTCTTCCTCACTGACTTTCTCCTTGTGAGCATCCCTCTGTGATTATAATTATGCAATTAGGCGGGCAGAGGACTCTGTCACTGGGCAGTGTCTGCAGAGCCAGGCTGCAGCCATCATCCCTGCTCGAGATGGGCCTCCTGATGAGGAGGGATAGCCTATCTGCAGAAATAGCAAAGTTTGCTTCAGAGCCTTTTCTAGAATTTTCAAAGGCTTTTTAACCTACTTTGTATCAATTGTCTAAAGCTTTTTGGTCTGAAGAGCAAAATTCTATAGCATTTTAGCATTCTGATTCCCAAATAAACTCTTAGAAGTACAGCTATACATAGACAAAAACAGTTTCAGCTCAGAGGGGAATAAATAGGAATTTTTGCTCCTCTAAAGGCAATCTTGATTAGCATCTCCTTTAATTATGGTTGAGAACATGCTAGACTTTCTATTCCTTATCTTAGCATTTCCTCCCTTGCAAAGCTCAATATCATATGTCTTCGTTTTGTTCCTTTTAAAAAACATCTATCCGTCCCTCCCTCCCACCAATTTCCAGTTCTTTCATGGGTAGAACTTGAAACAAGCCTGAAGGCTGCCTGGAAAACTCTGACATCTCGTTACTCCGTGCTTCAGTGGCTGTTAAATTGATAGTTTCAGAGTGGATATCAAACTATCCACTCTATCAATGTTTTTTTTTAAAGGGAGAAAGATTACAGTCTGTCTAAATCAATGTGACACCTCCCTGACATGTGTGTCTCGATCGCTCTCTCTCCCAACACAGCCATTCCTTTTGACTATCTCCGTTTCCCGATGGCTTATCTCTGTCAAATAGAACTTGTCATTGCATGAAAATTGCTCCCCATTTTGCTTAGTTTTCTCTTAATTTTCTGCCTTGCTGTATTTCTCCTAGGGCCAAGGAATCACCGGGGGCCTTTCTTCCAACCAACATGGGTTGGAATTTCACCAGGCAGATGGAGTCTTGGTTTTCTCCTCAGTTGAATTTCTATTTGTGGCATATGCATTTCCCTCTCCTCTGCATTTCTATCAACGGTTTTCAGTGAGGGCAGCTGCTGCCACGCGCCTCTTTAGAGTTTTCTTTCATTCTCTCTTCACATATCGAACTCATTCTGTCTTGAAAGCTTCTCAGTCTCCTCTGGCCGGGGGAAGGTGGAACATATCACAAGTTGGCAGAGTGGCAGTGCACTGTGCTCTGAACTTGTAAAATTCTTTTTAAAAGTCTAAGTCTTTAAAGTCAGGAAAAGAAGCTTCTGGTACATTTAGACAATGCAGGAATAGGAATGACCGAGTTTAAAGATAAGGGTTAATGCTGTGATGTCAGTTCTCAGGCATAACTTCCCAGGGACCTTTAGCTTCGCCAAAGCCCTCTGATTTTAAATGCCTTTTGAGGTAATCTTTTTGTGTCTGAAAAAAATAAGAAAGTAGAAAGAATAGGATTTATGACTCTTTCAATAATTCATCCTAAAGCATACAAACATGATATTTTGTTGTACTCCCAGAAGCCTGTCTTCAGAGATAAAACCCAACCTCATACCCTGCTACTATTCCCCTGCCCTTCCAGTCTGACAAACCAACTAGAAAAATGAAGTGTGAAGATGTCCACCATCTTCTCTGTCAATTAATCAGTCCCTGTTTAGATTCACAGGCTGTTAGCATGTGCAGCAATTACTTTGCACAGATTTCTTGTCTGGCTATGATTATAGAATCGTGTCAACAATTGGGGAATATAAATACCATCTCTGCCAAAGATTCACATTGTAACTGGACAAAAATACTCTCTTAGGCTTAATATCATTATCTGAAAAATAAGTATAAAAATAATTTCATAACTATCATGGAAAACAATAAAAATAAAACAAAAAACCCAGCCCATTATATGTGTGCTCAATTGATTCTAGGTATATGCATGAAGTAGAAGTCTCTTCCTCCCCCGCCTCCCCCTTCTTCTTAGCACTTGTCTTTTACCCCCATGTGCTCAGGGCCCTCATTCTCCACCACCCGCACCACCATACCTCCTCCCATCCATCTTCTCTGTCAATGTGCTTATCTGGGTTATATACATTGGAGAAAATATCTGATGAAATCAACTGATGCTAGACTAGGGTTTAGGAAACCCTGGGGTCTGTGAACCTCCTAAAATTGTATGTGAAATTTTGCTTTGGGGCCTGTATGCTGTGTTCTGTAAAGAGGATCCACAGCTTTCCCATTTGGTTCTCAAAAAAGTTTAGGATCCTAAATAGCTAAGTATCACTGCAAAAATAGGACTGCTAACTTGAAGTCATGCATGTTTATTGGTGGCATTTGATGACGTTCAAGGGAGCTTGAAGAGGGGGCAGGTTCTGCTACTCCACAGTTCTGTATATTCATTGTTCCTTAGAATCTTAAGCTTGATCCATTTTAGAATACTTAACTTTTAACTATTATATTTTGGTATATGCCATGAGAAAATATACCTAGTTCTTTCATGCGGAGTCCCTCACAGACTCAGTTGTGTGCACTATAGGTTTTGGGGCACTATTGTTCTTTTACAAACTGTACATTATTTAGGATATAGAGGGTTATAGAGAGGCAAACTATCCATTTTTATTCCATTCTTTGGCTAATTTAGGCAGAAGGTATATTGCCTGAATTACCCAAATAGCTAAAAATCAGTATTTATCCTTCTAATAAATAAAAGAAAAACAAGCCTTAACAATGCTTATATTTTGTGGGTTTTAAAGTTAGTAAATCAATACAAATAACTGAGATCAAGTTATGAAAAAAACAACTTTTTAAACATTGTCCTTAAAGATGGATATAAATTAAGGTCTAGAAGATAGGACAATTGGTGGCATCATAGAGGTGGAGGATTTCATAATAATGATGCACTATTCAAAGTGTCTTCTTGCATGGCTACTGCTCAGACAGGATACTTTGCCTGAAAAAAGTTAAAGCATTTCTTGGTCCCAACCTAATCATTTGAAGAAACCTCTACTGAATCTTTGTGAAGCCTCTGGAAGGAGTCACTGGTTGCCCAGGAAGAGGAAGTAATCAGGTCTGACACCTAATCGAGAAGTGTTGCCTGTAAATACCCAATTCCTCTTTACCTGTTTCAAACCTGCTAGGGTAGTTTATTAAGGGGTCTGTCCTTGGGCAAATTAATCTGAAGCAAAATGAATTGGGGGATGATTGAATTGTGAATCCAAGATATGAAATAATTTTTCCCCTGAGTTCATTAGCACACTTATTTTAGGAAAAGTTAACTGTATCAAGAACATTGCTCCCCACTTATCAACTTATAACTCATGTCTGGTGACATGAATGCGCCTCCAAATAATGACTGCTTGTCAGGGAGACAGCCTTCCCTACCTGGCTTTCATAAGACTCTTAGTTTATAGACAGGTCTCACAAAAGTTTTTGCTGTGTGATTTATTTAAAAAAAAAAAATGCTTGTCTCTTCATAACTGACCAAAAAAAGGAAAGGGGGTTCAGGAGAGATGGCGAATTCTGTCATATGCTTCATAGACATTCCAGACAAGCCTGGAACAACAGCCCATTTAAATAACCACTCTCTGGATCCATCAAACTGTGCTGAGACCTGCCTCAGCAACCTTTCTCTGTTTCAAAACCAAGGTCTTGGATAAAGAGCAGGGTAAAGAAGGGTCTGCAGTCAGCTCATGCCTAGGAACTTCTCTGAAATGAGGCTGCTGGAAAGAGAGTTGAATGAAGCAGGCTGTGACAGAGGAGTTGAATTTTATCTCTACTGTTACACATAAGCATATGGTTTCCACCCACAGGAAAAATCTGCTTCTTTTCTGGCTGCCACATTAATGCATGCATGAAGGAGAAGGTCTTTTCTATCAAATGCATCTCCAGGGTTGGCATCTGAGATTAAGACTTTCTGCCTGCCCTGCCTCCCTCCCCCAGGAGGTTCAAAGGACTTGCCAAAAGTTGTGCCTGTTTTGCTCAGATAGTGTAAAGTTGGGTGCTTATTGTTAGTAGTTTATAACATACCTATTGGGTTGGGTAAATGTCCTAACTTTATTCATCCTTTAATTCTTCTTTTAGGCTAATGAAATAATTAGAGGACAGACTTAGAACTTGGAGTTTAATAGAGAAGACTCTTATGGTCACTGCTGCTTACAAAACCTCTTGTTAGGTTAGGTGGAAAAGTAAACCTTTGACTTCTAGTGTTATTACCATGAGGTAGAGATCTTAGTACCAGGGGCTAGATATAAATGCTACCTTCTCCACTTTACACAGAGGCTGTATTACTGGACCACAAATATGAGAGGATATAAAGTGGTTCAGTAGCACTAGTGGTTAGTGGTGGATGTTGTTGACATGCTAAAGGGAGAAAATGTAATGCAGTGCTTCAAGGTAGTGGAAGTAAAACACTTTTAGTTGGTGCTCAGAGCAGAAGTTGCTTTCACCCTTTCAAAAGCCACAAAGGCTCATTTAAGACCCCCTCCTATTGCATAGACTCAAGAAAGGAGCTAGTATTTTGTAACTGGCACATTTCATATTAAACTTTTTCGGGGAAGGGCAAGAATCCTGAGGCCTGATGGCCTAGTATTTGCATGACCCATTTCATTAACAAAACACAAATAGCCAATGTTTTAGAAATACAGTTGATTTAAACTTGTACCTTAATGTCAGATCTTGGAGCAATTGTTCAGAGAGAGACCTAGTGTTCTCCGCTATCAGCAGCACCAATATGAGGAAGGGACCTGTTACCTGGATGGCATGGGGTCCTACAAGTTCTGTTATGCAGAAGGACATGAGGCAGTGATAGAGAGCCAGGACTGCCAAAGAATCAGAGCAGGGTACAGAAGAGCCTGCAGACATCTCTTATCTGGGACTGAAAGCCTGCTGGAAAGAGGTGAACACTTTTCCCACCTACTATTTTTTGCTTGACTAGGAAATTCACCAATGTACTACTCAAGAAGGAATGGAGATGGTCCCAAAGTTACCTTATAGTTAGATGTGCAAGATATTTGTGGGTTTTTTTTGCCTGGCTTATTTCTTTAGTAAATTCTATATGATTAGTTCCAGAGTTTTCTCAATTAATTTTCTTGGCTGCCTATACAGGTCTCTAAGTTAACAATTCGATTGTTCAGAAGAGGTGTCTGCACCACCTGGATCCCACATTGACAGTCAAGTTAAAAATGTGTGCATTGGTTCAGGTAAGTCACACCCTATATAAATGGGAGCAGGACAAGACCTGAAATTAAGATCATGTGGTTTGAAGTGAAGAATTAGCAATTTTTCTGTTTATTGGAATATTGCAGAGAGTCATACTCTAAATCTTCCTTCTGCCACTGTCACTTCTAACAGTTCTGCCTGTCTCAAAGCTTGCCCCACTGCTGCCAGAGTGATCTTACCACTTTCTTTGCATGTCATAAAAGGCTCTTCATGATCTGGCTCCCTCTGTCACTTCCAGTCTCAGCTCCCTCTGTTCTCTAGCCCTGGCACGCCCTTGTCCATCAATCCCCAAGTACTTGGGGCTTTCCCAACATGCTGGGCTGGGTCTCCTCCCTTTGCAAATGCCTATCTCTCTGCCTGGAATCCTTCCCCCCCTTTCCTGTTAGCCACCTGGCAAGTGCCTACTTGATCTTAAAGCCACAGCTCAGGCATTTCTTTCTCCATGCACCTTCCAGGCACATGTGGCCTAGAACTCTCTGTTGAGTGAAAAAGTGAATGAGCAAACAAATGAATGTGAGTGAATGAATGAATGGTTTGACTGTTGTCTCCCCTCTTTACTTAGAAAACTTTCCACAGAATTCCCAAGTACAGTGCTGCCTGGGTAAATGTTATGATAAATTTGTAAGTTTTGAGTTGAATGCTTTAAGGGTTGGAGGAAACATGGCACTTACTAGCTAACTCTGACAAACTGCTTTTCTCATTCTCCTTCAGAATGATTTTAAGATTGATTTCTTCATCCTCCTTAATATCACTATGAGCATATAACATCTAACCTTTACAAAATCAAAAATGATGAAAACAAAATAATTCAATGTGGAGAGAGCTCGCCAGAAGACAAATGGGCTGTGTGAAATATGTTTGGTTGTGTGGATGTGATCTATCTCGGTAATTAAGTATTTGTGTTCATGAGTAGGCTCTAAAAGCTCTGAAGACCAGGGCTTCGAAGATGAAGTCAAAAATACTGTTGTTGTTTTTTTTTATTTCCTATGTAAAGAATATATCCCTTAGTCGTTTCTTTTTTCTTCTCTTAAAGATACTCAGTTAGTGAACTTAAGCATCTTTAACTACAGAGAGGCTTGTGCCACAGAGCAGGGAAACACCAGGGATACTGAAGACCGGTGGAAGGAGGGAGACTGGGAGAGGGTGAGCTCATCCATGTGAAGGAAAGTACATTAAAACAAAGGGCTTGCAGTGTACAACCAGGCCCCTTCCTCTTCCTCTGGCCTTTCACTTTAGCATGGGTGCCCCAGGGATAGGTTATGGTAGTTGGTTTAGAAGGATGTTCCACCAGGTGGAATTGTGAACTCCATAACTCACATGGCACTTTGTGCCTTAGGGATTATCTGTGGAAATTTCAGTCCTGAATCAGGAGTTTTCTTCCTTAACACAGCCTGTTGTGGGAAAGGGGGCAAGACCTGGTGCCCAGAATTTGGTATACTTGCCACAAACTAATTTTAACACAGCCTAAATAAAACAACCATCAAAGTGGTGTGGATAACCTCTCTTTCTGTTCACGGGGGACCCAGATTATGTTCAGGGAGAACCTCTCTCACAGTGCCACCCCAGCCCTTCTCTTAGGTCTATGGGATATTATGAGACAGTGGTTCTTTGCTCAGAGTGTGTGAGCCAGGGCCTGGCTGCTAATAAGAGGACGTCCTAAGCATGACTTGAGGGAAGGGCCTAGCATAACCCCCAGCCCTGGCCTAGGCGAGGGTCGGTGCTCTTGCCACTGGCAGGGTGGGCAGCCTACGGATGACTGTTCCACTTGAGGGCACTCAAAAAAAGCCCTCTGAGGCCTGTTCCCTTGTTTTTGCCTGCAGAGCTCCTCAGATCCTGCCCCTTTCCCCAGAAACACACACCTCTCTTTCTTTTTTCCCTCTTCTCCTCCAGCCCAGTGGGATTATTCTTCTAGTATAGGTACCCGAGTTTAAGCTTCTGGAAACTAAAACCATAGAGAGTTCTTTACTTTATACAGTACCTCTCCCCTAGGCAAGAGACACAGAGTTGAATAACTATTTGAATGGGCAAGGCAGTGGAAGAGAAAATAATCTGTTAATATTCCACAATATTATCCCACCATACAAAATTTGGAAGAGAATTCTGATAAAAATGTACCTCAGAATATTTAAGTATCTCTGTATGTAATATTGTAGAATCCAGTCCAAATAGTTTGAGCCTAAATTTTGTTTTGGAAGATATGCACATGTGTTTATTTTACTGAGAGATACCTATGTGTTTCCTTAAATATAAGCAAGAAGCTTAATTTTTCTATGTTATATGATTCTTCGATGCTCCAGTTGTACTTTATAGGGAGGCAATGCAAAGGTGAAGCTATGCTTACAGTCTTCCACATTCCATTCTGTAAAGTAGAAAATTTCTTTTACACTTTCTAAGGCCACTTTAATTGGTAGACCAAAACAGACCTAGTTTTGAAGAAGCCAGGCATTTGAATCTCAGAGATTTATGTGTCTGAGAAATGTGTGTTGAGTAAGAGAGAGATTTTCTGTGTGATGAGATTTTCTATATATTTTCTGCAGAGGGAATAGATATTGTTCCTTAGAAGAGAAAAATCCATGAATATATTTAACAAATGTGAGTTCTCCACCTGTGAAATAAATCATACTATTTAGTAAACTACCACCAAATACATCTCAATATGTTAAAATATGAAAACTAATGACTATTCATAAAAATTGAAAGGAAAATATTTTGAGCAAAAGATCTATCAGGAAAAAATTTCACTTAACTTTAATAAATGGGATTTGGAAGATGAGTTATATTCTTATGCACTTTGTTGCATTTATAACATAATAGGCTTATGAATCTTTTGCCTGACAGGGTCAAGTAGCGTGTGCATTCCTTCTCCTCTTTCTTTTGACTATTCAGATGCAGCACTTGAGGTTCGCTTGAATTGTCCTGGTTGCTCCAATGGACAGTATTATACCTCATGTCCTGGGGAAACATGAAACCATGATATCCTTAACAACAG
>JAQZBX010003569.1:0-64665 GCA_029593785.1 Cabassous unicinctus | reverse complement strand
TGGCAAAAAAACACATGAAGAAATGCTCAGCATCACTCATGATTAGGGAAATGCAAATCAAAACTACAATGAGATATCATTTTACACCTATCAGAATGGCCACTATTAAAAAGACAGAGAACTACAAGTGTTGGAGAGGATGTGGAGAGATAGGAACACTTCTTCACTGTTGGTGGGAATGCAAAATGGTACAACCACTGTGGAGAACTGTTTGGCAGTTCCTAAAGAAGTTGAATATAGACTTGCCATGTGACCCTGCAATACCACACTGGGTATATACCCAGAAGAAATGAGAGCAGTGACATGAACAGACATCTGCACACTGATGTTCATAGCAACATTATTCACCATTGCCAAAAGTTGGAAACAACCCATGTGTCCATCAACAGATGAATGGATAAACAAACTGTGGTCTATTCACACGATGGAATATTATGCAGCTGTAAGAAGAAATGAAGTCGTAAAGCATATGGCAACATGGATGAATCTGAGGACATTATGCTGAGTGAAGCAAGCCAGACACAAAAGGACATATACTGTATGAATGCGTTACTATGAACCAAATATATTGTGTAACATATTGTTTGATCCAAAAAAAAATTTTTTATATGTATCCATTACATTTAATGGAGAAATGTATATATTTATTCATCTGTGTTTACTTTTTAGTTTTTAATTGTTTCTATTTTCAATTATTAAATGTACAAAAAAAAAATGTGAGCATTTTGTCCAAAGTGCGTAGACTTTTTCATGAAATGAATGACTATACTATGGTCAGACCTGAATTTTAAAAAGATAACTGCTGTGTGGTAAAAGGATTGGAGGAGATGAGAAAAGGTGAGGTGACCAGTTGGAGGGCTGCTGTAATACCCCAGGGGAGAGATAGTGGTGCCTGTGTCAGGGAGGTGGCAGGGCACATGGAGCTATTTGGGAGCTAAGCTCTTGTGCCCAGTGGGATGGGAAGAGTGAGGATGACTTCCAGGATAGAGCAGTCCTACCCACCAAGCTTAGTAATGCCAATCCTAAGTATCACAAAGATTAAACAGCTATTGAGACAATTTTATAAATATTTAAGGTTTTTTTTGTGTGTGATTAAATTGTCTACATTTACCCTTTATAATGGGATTGAAAAGTCATTTTCATAGCACCACCTTGTGGACAGCAGCGAGAGTTTTTGTTTTTGTTTTTGTTTTTTCCTCCCTAAATTAGGTCCAATCACTGGGTGGGTGGGATGGGGGTGGAACCCACGACACGTTCTCCAGAAGGTTCATCAGTTACCAGCCACCCCAAGTCCTTTTGGGAAGAAGGTAGGATATGAATACATTAAATAGAGTTCAACTTCAAACTGGCTTTCCTGAAAATAACTGGTTGAATTCATTCAAACTTGATCTTCTCTGGTTGATTTTAATATGAAGTTATGGACTAAAAATATTCTTTTATTTAGATATCACCTGACGGTCACTAATAGCACTTTTTGTTTTTATGCCAAAATATGTGTCTTCAATGCATTTGCTGTGTGTAACATTTATGTAATCTAAGTATCTTTTTAAAAATACATATTATTAAAAAAAAACATTTGCTGTGCATTTTCATGAAACCAGGATAAGGATTTTTGTATAAATGTCAGACTTGACAGAAATGGATTTAATTCCTAACTTAAGGTCCAAACTCACATAGAACTGTATCCTCTGAGGTTGGGCCTTTTCTGCCCTTATCTGGAGTCTTGTTTGTTTTTTCCTGCTGCTCTTGCTTTTCTCCCTCACTCTATGTTCCACAAGTTAGTTATTCTACCCTGTAATGTAACTGACTTCTCCAAGTGCTAGACAGTTTCTCCCCATGTGAAACAGACCCCTGTCTTAGTTCCCCAAAGCACAGAGAATACCAGGCTGGAATGTTTATCAAATCTCAAACTCAGTGGAATTACAATGCAGGAAAACCCAAGGCTTTACTTCTCCAAGTCATGTCTCACTTATGAGACGCCCTTTGGAGCTCTGACATTTTGCAGTTATCTACCCCTTAACTGTGTTTCCCAAATGTAGGCCTGGCTGGCTCCTTCACAAGCCTCCCAACTCCAGCAAGTGGTAGGAGGTTGGGGGAATATGTTTCTTCCCTCATCCAAAGTCTACCTTTTTTTTCCCCCAAGATGATTGACAGGGAAAATTCCTGTCCCCTTAGATACAGCTCAGTTCTGGTTTTCCTCCTTACCTCTGGCTGCTCTTTCTCTGCCTCCTTTCTAGGCTCATCACACCCTACTTGGCTAATGACACTGGAATTCCTCAGCGTTCAGTTTTAGGCTTGGCTCTCTTCTTACTTCATATTCTTTTAAGGCAATGTTATCCCAGATGGACATGTCACTTGTCATCAGTGACTCCCAAATGTGGTCTTCCCAGTGATTCTTGAAGGCCTAAACCTCTCCTCTGACTTCCAGGTCTTCATTTTGAATCTGCTATTCTACCTCTCCCCTTGGATGTTTCATGTTCAAGACTGAACTTATAATTTCCTCCCCTCTAAATCTGGCATTCTTTTAGTGCTTCCAGATCCAATCAAGGCACAACCTTCCATGTAGTTATCAAACTAGAACCTAGAGGTCATTCTTGACTCCTTCTCCCTCAGCTCCACACCTCGCAGTCTATTTCTTAGCCTTCTCTATTTACCCACTGACTGGTATCCCTTGGGTGGTCTACTCCAGGCTACCTTTATTGCCACCACTCTGTTCTAACCACCTCTTGCCCAGACCTCTGTTATAGCCTTCTAATTAGTCTCTGCACGCGCTCTGGTTTCTCTCCAATCTGTTCCTCACACTGGGCTTTTTTCGAAATGTATATCTTCCAGGTGACTTAAAGCCTTCTGAAAGTTTCCCATGCCCCATAGTTTACAAAGCCAGGGCATGGGTCCTTACCTGCCTCTCTAGCTGCATCTTAGCCCACTCTCTATGTTGCTCTCTGCACTCCAGCCTCACTGGCTTCTCTGTCCCTCAAGTTCATTCACCACGGGGTCTCCAAAGTGCTCCTCCCTCTTCCTGTCTCCTATGTATCTCTGTCAGCCTTCCCACCTCATTGTAACCATCTCTCCCTCAGAGTAGCCTTTTCCTGACCCTCCAGTCCTTTACTATAAGATTTTACACATCAGAAATCCCTTCTCTCCAAACACCTCAGTTTTCAAGTTTACATTCACTAATGTTATTTGATTAAGTCCATCTCTTTAGAAGAGCCTATGTTCCATGAAAGAAGAGCCGATTTTGCTCACTGTGTTTCTCCAGTACCCTTGTGCTTTGCACATAGGAAATGTTAAAAAATGGTTACTGAATGGATGAATAAATGAACGAACACATGAATGAACAAACAGCTGTGCCTCTGATGCCCTGACAAAGCAATTACAACAGTCGTCAGTATATATCCATAGTTTGTGTTATTCACTTGTTAATAAAAGCAGGTCCAGGTATGACTTGAGGTTGTACATCATCTGATAAAGCAGTATCAAGCCCAGCCAGCTGCTCTCCACACTTACTTCCACAGCGTGAGGTGAAGGGAAACAGGTCTGCCTTCCCCTCTGGCCTGATCCTACCTGGCATTGTGGCATCAGTGAGCATAAATTTGAAAAAAAAAATACAAAGAACAAAATAATTTTTCTTCCAAGAACAAAATAATTTTGAGGGACATACCAGTCCCAGTCTATATTTAAGAAAAAGAAAATATTTTGCCAGTTCCTCAAGGCCTGGTCCTGCGAAAGATATGGTCTATTTAGGTACTATTTAGAAAAAATTAACACCTCTGTCTTCAAGCAAATAGCTTTCTCATGATTTATGTTTGAGAAGCTGGAAAGGACAATTAAAGTCATGTTTCTCAAAATATAGGAAATTCTAAAGTGAAGTGATGTTCCCTGGAAATTTCTAGCTACTTTTAAATAACATGTCTCCATCTTAAAAAAAGAATTCAAGTCTTACTGGGTGCCCTCTTTATAAGATAAAAGAAAAACTTATTTTCACTTAACATTGACATATAAAGGGATGAATACATTTATATATAAAGCATATGTACTTAATCTTTTTTCTATGATTTTACTTATTTGTAGGCTTGTTCCAAGAATAATTTAAGACAGATTACAACAGCATATAAAATATGGCACAATAATATAAATTATGGATAACTTTTAAATTCAAAGAAAAAATAAGGGTAGGGACAGAAAATGGTTACAGGAATAAAGCCAGTTTAAAAATGCCTTTTGTAAGGACTACTGCACAGCCAGGCAAATGCTGTTGGTTGTTTGTCTAACAGTCATCCCGCTCCTGTTCCTTTTACAGAACCCTGACGTCGTGTTTGGTTCTAGAGGATGAATGTGATCAGAGAGTCATGGACCCTCTGGCTAGAAATGTCTTGTTTGAAAGGAATGTCCTTGTGGTTTAAGACACTTTTAGTGAGATCTTTTTTCACATGGGGCTGAGAGCATCCTCACTGATGCGCTTGCTGTGGTTTCTAATTTGGCTCTAAGCTCTCCAATGGTCAACTCCAAAAGGGACATCTAGTTAGAAATACAGTTCCGTGTCCATAAAAATAAAAACAGTGCCTAAGGAAAAGCACAACAGTTGCTTAGACTAAGACCACATAAAACCAGGGTCTGTGGGTACCCAACTCATTTGTATGATTTATTTAAAATCCCAAGTGAAAAACATCAATGATAAAGATACAGTAATCAGCAGTCTGAGCCAAATTGGCTTTCTCTTTTGACATAATTTATTATTCACCTTGAAGTTTCATTTTCCACATCCTCCATAAATTAAAGCACTCTTTATTCTTTGAGCCAACTGAAAATGCATTTAACAAATTAATTTGGACGAGTGCAGAAAAGTTGTTCTTTAGAAGCTAACCTTTGATTTGAGATTACAAAGCCCAAGGTCTCTGAATTGTCAGGCCAGTGGGGTGGGTAGAAAAAAATGTCTAGATGGTTCCCATCTACTTCTTTTAGAAAGAATATGTATCTATTCTGTGTTTCTTTTCAGAAAAAAAATATAGGCATTTAATACGCTAGGGAAAAATCACATTCTAAAAAGAGCTGTTTCTCCCTTTGAACAATGACGTACGAAGAGATTTTATTTTACATAATTTTATTTTATTGAGGAATCAAACTTCTTTCTCAGCTTATCTGTTTGTCTGATTGTGCATTTATATCCAACTTATGAAGAAAAGAAACACATACACAGCACTGATAAAAAGAATGTCTCCTTCTGCTTCCTCGTCTCGACTACTTTAAACCCACATGTCAACTGCTATATCTGCCAACCTACCAGTAATAGTTCCTGCTTCAACCCTGTAGAAGCCCGTTTACTATTTTAACAACAAGAGCTTGCTGGTGTGGGCACGTGAAATGTATCCTTGGAAAGGAATGCTCGCCAAACCAGAAAGTCTTGGAAAAATCTTGAGTTCTGGCCATAACTGAAAGTCTGATGATACATTACCAATGACTTCATCCTCAAATTAAAGCTAGTTGCCTGTGTCCAAAATCCCTGGAGAGAATGATACTAAGAAAAGAATAATTTAGAAATACATGCAGGAAAGATATTCATTCTCTCTTTTGAATAAAATGAAAGAACCAGTTCAGGCAACTATAGAGGAACCACAACGCAGACTTGCTCCATTTTTATACTGTAAGGGTCCATGGTTTTCTTGCAATGCCAATAGCAACTGTGGAGGGCTTAACGGAGAAAAACATGAAAAACAAAACAAAAACAGCTAACGGAGTGTTTTAGTGGTGCTCATGAGTAAGGAAGGAAGAAATGAAATGGTCTCCCCCAGATTAGGCTTTTGCATCCCGGCGGTGCAGTTAGGCTGCTTCCGCTTCCATTGCACATCCTGGTTTTCTCCTTAGAAAGAGGGAGCGGTCCCATTCCAGTCGACGGTGGCCTCACTCCACTTGGTTCTGATCGCCATCTCAACTGGAGAAAACCGTCTTCCTGGTCCACTTTTGTCTCCATGTTGGTCCTTCTCCCAGTGATGGGAGTGAGTATCTGAGGGAGGAAAACCGAGCACATTGACCCAAGCAATTCCTGAGGAAGCCAGCAAGAAAGGAACCAAGGGCGGCTGGGCAGAGGCGGGCGCGCGCAAGCTGCGTTGCTCCACGTGACTACGCACAGGGAGGGTTCCAGTAGATGGCATGTTGAAATGCCCCGTACAAACCGAGCCTATCGTAACCTGCCTTGTTGTATATTTTGGGATATGAATGTTGGTAAGTCACATATTGCACTTTATGGCACCGGGAGGTGAAGCATGGAGCCAGGGCAGGGTCGTTGGATGTTGTTGTGAAAAGTGGGAAAAGAGGAAGCTCATCATTTTGGAATGTTTGCTAAGAGGTACATTTGACATTTTTTTGGTGGAGGGTGAAGCATTCTAGTGCAATATTTGAGAACTGGGTTAAAGGCCCAGGTTTGTCTTATATGAACTGTGTGGCGTTGGACAAAGTACTTGACATCTCTAAGTCACATTCATTCAGCTAATAACTTTATTGGGCACCTTGATTTCCTTGACTGTAAAAATAAATATCATAGTACCTGCCTCATATGACAGTTGGGAGAATTTAATGGGGTGACGGCTGTTGAGGCTTCTGCACAGTGCCCAGAATATAATAGGCCTGATGTATGTGAGTTAATAAAAAACAATGATGTGTCCCTCAAAGAAGAGAGTTGAGGTAGAATCAATAATGTATTTTAAGGGTTATATTTGTCAATGTCAAACAAAATTGAATGGACTTAATATTTACTTTTCATAATTAAAGAAAAATAATTAGGGGCTGCACAAATAAAATAGTCATGAAGATACTTTCCAAATTTAGTTATAATATTGAAAGTTTACTTATAGCCAGGCCTGTGATGCCAAATGCAGAATGAGACATCAGTGAGGCTCCAGATATGGAAGCAAGGCTGTTACATGCAAACTTCTAGTCTCACTGTCTTTATTCCCTTGACAAAAGGGCCAGTGTTCAAAGACATTTAAGGTTAGTCTATTTTCCTCTTGAGTTTGAAAAACTATGGTTATAATTGAAATGAAATGAAAGAATCAGATTCATCATCTGCTTCTCCCATTGGACTGAAACCTAAAAGTTTACTGGGACTGTGCCTTATTCATCACTGTTTTTCTAGTGTCTAGCCCAATGTCTGGCATATCGCAAGCCTCAAAAGTGCTTTTTGAACTGATTTGAGCAGAAATGCACTATCAGTTTGGTTATTTATATCACCAGTCATCTGATAGAACGGGGTAGAATTGGCACATTGACCCCCCCCCTCCCGTTTCTCCAATATTTTGTTCAGTCATTAAATACCTCATACTAAAAGATAAAAAACCTGGCAAAAGCCTTTTTGAAAAGTTGATTCTTCACTCTTTGTTTTTTCTCTTACCTGAAAGTTGTTTGTTCTTCTGTGCTACTTCTAAGCCCTTCGTTCCTATTTAAGGCAGGTTTAGAATCTCCACGTTACAGCCAGTGCTGGGGTTTAGGCCTTTGGGATTCATGTCAGAAATGAGCCTGAGCATTTTCCCGCAGAGCGAGCATGAATACACACCCGGCTGCTAAACACTGGTCGCCCTGACTCCTGAAGCACATTAAAGCACACAGCACCCGGAGTCTGAGATGCTCACCTACTGTAAGATGCACAGGCTTTTTCTGCGAGGGCCGGCCACTGTAAAAGTACAGATCAAAGAGACGCTCCATTTTCCAGTCTGATAAGAGCTGCCTGTTTGTGCTAAAAAGGACGCTGTAATTTCCATTGATGTTGCACAGCCAAATGGGTAATTTGGGAGTCTTCAGCATGCTGCCCACCTGGAAGAGGAGAGAGGGGTGCAGACAAATGTGTAGATTTTACCACATTGCGACAGATGCTGATACAGCGTCATGATTAAAAAGCAGCTCTGAGGTTTCTCATTGCATTTGTAGCCATGTAGGGCATGGTGTGTTGTGGGGTAAGATTTGGAACTAAAGCTTTGTCATGAATGAATTTACATTTATAAATGGTATGGTGTGGTGGCGATGTTGCAGTTTTCTCCTGAGGGGTTGTTTCTTTAAAAAAAAATTAGGGATGGCCCTAAGGAGGGAGAGAGACACTTTCGTTTGGTTTTGAAGCGAGGTAGAATAAATAGATAAACTGAAATGAAAGTGGAGGGGGTGGACTAGGAAAACTTCTGTCTTTGTTATTGACTAGTATATTTGCTTCTATTTCCAAGATAGGATGCTATTTCATTCAACAGATGGTCAGACTTCTGGCAACATTGACCATTTAGAATAAATTAGAAAAGAATATAGAAATATAGAATATTTAGAATATAGAAAAAATCTGGGAAGTGAGGAATATATATATATGGATATGTATAAATGCACATACATAATACATATACAATGCCCACTTATCTGAAAGTTAACACGTAGATCAATGGTGAAGATGTACTTAGAGCATGGAGTACTGGTTTAATATTACATATAATATTAAGTTTACTAGTTTAACCAGCATTGTCTGGTTTTTCCAGGGAACCGTTGATTGAGCCTTGAATTCTCATAGCTAATGAATTAGATTCCCCCAAGCACCACTCTAGGATACTATGTAGTAAGAGGGCAGTGGTCCTGCCCACTAGGATGGCTCCTGAGGGCATCACAGTATAGAAATCATATCCACAATACATTTAAAGAGGCAAGGAAGTACATATTGTTTTTTTAAAAGATTGCCATCAAAATTCATTAATGTTGTAAGGTGTTAGTAGAGGGGTGTTGTGTGGGAATTCTGCACATTATGCATGATTGTTTTGTAAGTTTACAGCTTCTCTACTAAACATATATATATACCAAAAAAGAAAAAATTCATTACTGTTAAACACTTTATTTTTTGACAACATCCACAGGAGAACACAGTTTAGTTTTAACTTCGTGAGTGAATTCTACATCTGTTCTTGGGATGACTAGAGAAATGTTGGGGTGTGCATGCCTCTGCTACAGAACTCTCTCCACTCCTTTAGTGGACTGCCACTTGCTCTTGGCCTTCCACCCTTGTCAGAATACAAACCAACATTGTGGCTGGATAAGGAGCACTCCTCTGGCCTGTTTGTTCTCCATTCTGCTCTACTACATAGTTATCGCCTTCATTTTCATGCACTTCTGATGAGTATGGGCTGAGGATCCGTGCCTGAGTTGAGACATTAGAGAAAGTGAGATGGTATATGTTCTGTCTTTTTAAGATTGTAAACTCAGTGGAGCAGTTTGGCCAACTCAAGGTGGTAGACGAAAGTCAGTGGGAGGTGGCACGATAGTGGGAAGGGGTGCAACACTGGGACTCAAGGGTTCCTAGCACCAGATCTTATCTACTCTGGTCATTCTTCTCCAAGAGGTCTTTGAGTGAAAGATAGGCCAGCTAATGGTGGTCGACAGACAGATATTTTATTACTAGCAGAGAACCTCCTTCTATTGGGCCATAGGAAGAAGAACAAACCAAACAAAAAGAGTTTCTACCTAAGGACTAGAGCAGAGCTCTAATGGTTCATCACTTCCTCAAATTTTCTTGAGCAATGAGCCTCAGCCTTGCTTACATCAGACAGTTGGAAGGAAGAATCAGGTGGGGAGGGGAAGAGGGAAAAAGGAGCGCTTCTTTTACATTAAATGGGTAGAAACAAGAGACCATCCCCACAATCATCTTTAACCTCAAACTCTTCTTAGCTCTTGAACCTGACCCATGGCAACAATTTATTTCCATTGAGAGAGCTCTTCTGACTAAATCTTAAGATGAATTAAGCACAGGATTTCTTCATTTGTGAAGTTGAGGAGTTGGACTATACTCTCTGATGGGTTGCACACTGGCAAAACTGGCAGCCTGTCTGCCTCTGGTGTTTAAAAATTTCTTTTATTTAATTAGGGAAGTTGTGGGATTACATAGCAACCATGCATAAAATAGAGGATTCCCATATACCACCCTATTATTAATACCTTGTGTTGGTGTGGTACATATGTTTCAATGGATGAAAACATATTTTTATCATAGTACTAATAACTATTGTCCATGGTTTAACTTAGGGTTCATTGTGTTGTGCAGTTCCATGGATTTTTTTTAAGAAAAATTTTATTCTGGTACCATATGTACAACCTAACATTTCCCCTTTTAACTACATTCAGATATATATATTTCAGTGCTGTTAATTACCTTCACAATGTTGTGCTGTCATTGCCACCATCTAATACCAAAACATTTTCATCATTCCAAATAGAAATTAACATTAAAAACTTTAAAAATATATACTTAAAGAGATAAACAGAAGCTACATGGGGAAAATCACCACATGGTGCCAGGGCATGTTAATGGAGCCATCAGCCTTGGTGTTTCTTTCTATAACAGAAGGATCCAATATTGCCTTTCTTCTCAGTCCCTCAAAGTTGTACTGTGGGTTCAGGAACAAATTCTATTATATGGCAAATCCAGATTTGAAGGTTTTTCACATTTTGTAAACCTACGTATTAAAGGTTAATAACTTGACATTGTGACTTCTCAATAGTTCTATTAGAATCTCTTAGTTTTCTTCAGTTTAAATTCTTCAGTTGTGGATGAGTGGGTGAATGAGAGAGACTTTTTCCTTTAAGCTTTTCACTTTTAGCTACCACAGATAAATTATTGGGCTTAAAAGACATGATCTCCACTTTAGTTGATAGTTTAAAAAAGGATGTGAGTCTAGCACCCCAATCTGTACATGCTCATAGTGGATGCAAGATTTATTCATCTCCTTGCACTAGAATTAGCATCCCTGGGCTGGGTATAACATGACCACCTCACATATTAAATGTGGGGCATGTCTGCCCACTGGCTAAAACGGAAATAAAACAGAGAGGATGTGTCACTGGAGTAGTGGCATGTATTTAAATTCCAGAATCCACCCCCCAAATTCCAAAAAACTTTGTAACCATTCTTAAGTCATAAAATAAACATTTTCTTTCTTGGGACTTCTTGTGATGTAGGGTCTCCTTGGGTGCTTGGCACCCTTCTGTAGTAAGGTTATATATAATCAAAATAGTATATGCAGAGCATGGAATAATTGAGGTTTGGAAAACTTGGATAAACTAACTAAGAAATTGAAGGCTGTTTGTAATGAAATGCCATTCCATTTGAACTTGAGGTTGATCTTCTAGCTGATTTTAAACCAATGAAAGCTCCTATAATTTATGCCTATGTGAATGCGTTAGTGTATATATGCATGTGATATTGTTTCATGGAATCTGTAATGTAGGCAAAATTCAACTGGTGCTCGGGAGAACATACTCTGAATTGCTGATATCACAATTTAGTTACTTTATGCAACATCCCTTGTTAAGGGTTGAGTTGTGCCCCCTCCCCAAAATATTCAAGTCCTAACCCCCAGCCCCGCGAATATGACTTTATTTGGAAAAAAGGATCTTTGAAGATGTGATTAGTTAAGATGAGGTCAAAGTGAGTTGGGATGGGCCTTAACCTGAAATGAATGGTAGGAAATGTGGACACACAGACAAGGGGAACAGGCCATGTGAAGTCCAAGGCACAGATTGGAGTGATGCATCTGCAAGCCAAGGAATGCCACGGATTGTGGGCAAACACTAGAAGCTAGAAGAGCCAAGGAAGGATTCTCTCTTACAGGTTTCAGAGGGAGCATGAGCCTGTGGACACTTTGATTTCAGATTTCTAGTTTTCAAAACTATGAGACAATAAATTTCTGCTGGTCTAAGCCACCCAATTTGTGGTAATTTGTTACGGCAACCTTAGGAGACTAAGACAATTTTCTTTCCTGAACTCAAAGCTACTCAAGATTTTGTTAGAGAAGGAGGCAAATGGATTAGTCATAAAAACAAAACCTCCAACCCACAAAGTGACCATACAGAGATTTCACATTAGCAGGCAGAGCCTCTCCTGCCTTTAGAAATTCTGATGTAAAAGAAAATGTCATGCATGACTGTCATGGCACTTTGGGCATTAATTCTAAGAGCCGAGACTTAGGATTACAGCTGAGAACACACCTGGTTTAAAATGAGTCCTCCAAAACAAAACAAAGCACCACCCAACTGAATCCAGACAAATATTGCCTCCCTTCTTTTCTTGGCACACCACATAGTTTGATAGGAATTGTGAATTTTCAGCATTCATATCACTTTTGGTTAGACACCATTTACCACCTACCCCCCAAAAGCAGGATTCTAAATATATTTTATTGGTGAGATTCCACCATTGCATAATTTGTGCCTGTTGCCTCATGTTGCCATGGTAAAAAGGAAATTAAATTGTGATACAGTCGTGCTATAAATAAAATACCTTTCTCTTTAAGTTCACTCGTTGTGTAATAAGCCCAGTAGTTTCAGCATTACTTGCAGAAACCAAGCCTTTCATAAAATATGCCATTTAAGTCAATTAAAATGATAAGAACAGGAAGAATGATGGACAAATTCTAAACACTAGAGGGCAAAGATTGAGCCCCTGTAATTCTTTTTCTATGCAGTCCAGAACAATGGCGCTTAGGACGTGGCTTAGCATAATGAGCTTGATACTGCAAGTCCCAAGGCCTCAGTCCGGTAACCCGAAACAGGGAAAGGTGTTGAAAACATTGTGCTTTGTTCCCCGATTCCCGATGATAATTCCCATGTCGAACTGTTGATGGTCTGACTTTCATCTCCGCCACCTGGAAAACAGAGTGGCTGTAACTTCTTTCGCGGAGTTTGCAGGTATGTTGTAAAGACAACTTAATGTTTGCAGGGTGCTGCCTCAGTGATTTAGTGGTGGAATATAGTGGGTGGAACTTCATTTGCCACTTGTGGTTGGATTTCTTCCTATCAGACACTTTAAAGGAAAAAGGTAAAAAGAGAAAAGTTTGTAACTGGGGTGGTGGTGTGCTCTGCCAGGGCTGCCCGTGGGAGTAATTCCGGCAAGACCTAAATGGCTTCAGTCCCTCTTAAAAATCAGAGTTGATTTTTCTTCTCGGTGGCAGGTGCGAAGATAATGTGAACCTCCTAAGGCTTTCCAGATGGTGTTAGACTCAAACTGCTTTACGTTCTCCACTTAGGTATTGGAACCTCACGCTCAAACCGGTACCTTGAAATAGAAAAGGTACAGGGAGGCCTCAGCATACTGCCTCATCTTTAGGGTAGCCGGCTGTGTCCCACCCAAGTCGTCGGCCTGGTGGGCTCTGGGGGATGTACCATGCCATCTAACGAGCACTCCATCTGGTTTTTTTTGTTTGTTTGTTTTTTTTTTTAATCTCACCCACTGGGCTGTGACATTGGGACTGAAAGACATGTTATTGCAATCGCTGCAACTTTATCACAGACTAAGACGAGATTTCCTTAGAGAAGACAGAGGCAGCATTGAAGGATGGGTTTTCACCTTGACAGCAGAATCTAGCTGTAAGGCAGCACTTTTGTTATGTTTCTTTTTTTTTAAACTCAGAAATCTTTCTTGTATTAAGTTTTTATTATCAGAACATACATATTTATAGCACCCATGTAGGCACTAGCCACTAAATACCCACAAAGCACTCGCATACCCAGCTGGCACATTCATGGGTCCTGAGCTGGGTCTCAGTGCCTCAGAGCAGAAAGGAAGGAGAGTGACTGAGGTGGGCTCTTCAATCCCGTGGTACTTAGAGCACTCTTCTGGAACCACAACAGCTCTTTCTTAAGCAAACCTCTGCTCTTCAGAGTGTTTCAATTCTCTGCTGGAATATTGAGAAAGATTAGACCTCTGGGAACACTGCAGTCGGACGGGTCTTCTTGTTAGCATGTCTCTGAGTACCATGAGTTTGTCCTCCTAGGGCTGAGAAGGCCCTGACAGAAGCAGTTCTGCTAAAAGGGGGGCAAACACTTTAGAGAGGGTGTTGCCTCCAAATACTGAAATTCACATCAACTCACACTTAGAACTCTTTAACCTAGAAGTCAGTGGCATGCATTCTAACACCTGGTTGTGATTCTGCCACCATCTGAATGTTATGGCCCAACATTGGTGTACCTATAGATTATTTTAAAAGCCCTTATGACAGAGTATACATCTGTACATATTTTCCACTTTATCAGTAAACAAGCAGAGATAATGACAGGCAGTGTGGCCACAATGGACAGAACGTGGGCTTAGGATATAGATAGAACTGGGTTCCTAACCCTGCCCTGTCTCTTATGTGGCTGATGGCCTTGGACAAGTTCCTACAGCTCACTCATAACTGTCTCTCTTATGCCTTTTCTGATCTCTAAAATGAATAATCAACCAGTAGCCACTGGTCTTAAACTAAGGCTGATGATAACTTTGAGTGGAAATGATGATTAAATGAGATAAGAAAGCATGGTAAGTGGTTTGTAGAGAGCCCAGCACGTAGTAGGTGCCTTGTGCCTGGCGGCTATTAGCACTGCACTGAGTAGGTAAGCTTCACAGATACCATCTGTCAGGGGTGGTGAGAAATATATATGTGTGTGTACAGAATTATTTTAATAATATGCATGGAATTATGGTGTGCTTTAATCACAAAATAATGGGAAGATATGGAAAAATAAAAAGTACCCTCAGATAAAATCAACTTTATATGTATATATATGTATCTAAAATATTCAAATATCTCAGCAGTTCAAGTAAGAAAACTAACCATCAGCCTGCATTTGCTCTTTAATATATTTGTTCTGAAACCAAACTCCAAGTGCCTGACAGAGGCAACATAATAAATATCCTCGGGGTTTCAAGCCCTTAGGGTACAATTTCAGGCAATTTCACCCAGGACAGGATTCATAGGTGTCTCCCTGGGGAAGGAACACTGAGTCCAAGAAGGGAGGATAGAAAGCTGCATTTTTTTGAAAGATTAAAACATCGCAGATTTGATTCTATGTGGATTTTAAAGGGAAACCTGAGTGGTTTGCATTCTTTGCCCCACTTCCAATTTGTGAGCACACATTTGGTTGGTGGTCCTGGTGTCTGGTACATTTTGCCCTCTTTTGTGTCAAGGCCTGTTGACTGACTCTAAGGTCCAGGCAAACATCCACTTTGTTACTACAGGATACTTTAGGTTCTGCGCGTAATTTCCCTTAGAGCATGATTTAGCAGCTCTATTAGTCTGAGCTAACTTGTGGAGAAAGAAATGTGATCCAGAGAAAGTGGTAGCGCTGGATCCCTGGGACTTCCCGTCTCTTGACTCTTTTTTTTTTTTCTTTCACCCATATAGTCTCTCTTTTCTCAGAGCCTAAACTTAGAGACGCTTTTTAGGAAACACCTGTGTACTCCCTCCCTGCCCCCGCAGATAGCTCCCCCGTCTGTTTTACTCGCTGTTTTTGCTCATTGTCTGCTAGTTGTTCTTTCTTGTTGTTTTTTTGTTGTTGTTTGTTTTTGCTCATTGTCTGTTCGTTGTTTGTTTCTTCTTAGGAGGCACCAGGAACCGAACCCCGGACCTCCCATGTGGGAGGTGGGTGCTCAACTGCCTGAGCCACATCGGCTCCCCACCAGTTTACTTCTAATTTAAGCTAGGGTCTGAAACTTGTCCCCAAAAGCCTTGAAAATGTTAAAAAGAACAGAAACCTGTCAATTTTTCTCATGCTGATTGAAAGAAGATACTTTTTCTTGAAAGTTCAGTTGAAATAGCTTGTTTCCCAAGTCTACAGACCATAGATTTAATCAGCTAAGCCTTAAAGAAAACTTTTTTCCCTTCTTCTAGAGCTGTGGTTCTCAGCCAGGGGGCAATTCATCCCCCTCTCCCCGGGGGACATTTGGCAATATCTGGAGGCATTTTGGGTTGTCACACCTAGGGAGTGTGGCACTACTGGTATCTAGTGGGAAGTGGCCAGGGATGCTGCTAAATATCCCACAGCAAGGGCTCATCCACCCCCAGAGGTCAGTGGTGCTGAGGCTGAGAAGCCCTGCTCCAGAGCAGACGTTTCCAGCCCTGGCTGCCCATTACAGTCAGCTGGGGGCCTTTAAAAAATCCAGGAGCACTCCCCTCCCCCCGCACCAATCAATTCAAACGGAGACTCTGGGTGTGGGTCTGGCTACATAATTTGTGGCTCCAGTGCAAAATGAAAATGCGGGGCCCCTTGTTTAAAAATCATGAAGAATTTCAGGACAGTGGCAGCGTAGCGTTAAACAAGTGCAGGGGCCCTGTGCAGGAGCACAGGTCCATGCCCATGCAATTGCCGCCACCACTCTGGGGACGACCAGGGCACTGCAAGTTTCAAAAGCTTTCCAGGTGGTTTCATTGTGAGCCAGGGTTGAGCTCACCACTCTCTAGCGTTTATTGCCTGTACCCTTCTTGCAGTAGTCGGTGCACATACATGAATCAGCCGTGTATGTCAGCTCTATATCTGGGCTCAGAGTCTCAAAATTGGTAGATGCTGAATGATGATGGCCGAATCAAGCACTGCAACATTATTCCTTGTTATCATCTATTACAACGCCTTATATGTGTATAGAAGTTTTGGTTTTCCCCTGGGCTTTGACATTTAGAATTTCACTTGGTCTCCACCTCAATCCTACAGTCCAGGGCAGGTATTGGGGCCCTAGTCTGCAGATGGGGGAACGGGCTCCAAGTGGGTAAGTGGCCAACCCAGGCCATGCTCCTGTGTGAGTGGCAGGGCAAGTCCTCTGACCAAGTCTCCTGATTTCTAGGCCAGGGTTGTTTCCCACATGCTACAGGAGCTTCCAATTTGTGAGCGAATTACACCAGGTTTCCAGAGGGTGGTACGTGGGCCCACAGGTGTGGCATGTGGCGCAAGTGGCACAGAGGTAAACGTAACAAAAACAAATGCGTGTTTATTTAAATGCATACTAGAAAAAGTCTAACTAGCACATCAAGCCCATTTCTTGTTTACTGCTGCAGAGAAGGTTAGATTCAGGCTTTAAAGTGACATGATGATGTAGAGAAAAATATTGTCAATAACAGTAGAGGTGATGCAGAGTTCTGGCAAGGCTTGCGAATTACCTACTTAAATGACTTAGCTGTGAGAAATTGTTTAAAGTCTTTCTGGTTTGTAATGAGGATGGAGTGAAACGATATTGTGAAAGAGTTTTGTAATAATAGACAAAGCCATTAAAATGATTGCTGTCATTATTGTGTCCCCACCCCTTGAAACTTGCCCCCAGTGCATCCCTCCATTTTTCTTCAAACTGAGTCTTGGCATGTTCCTGGGCTCTGCTAGAGACAGAGTGCTGGACCAGGGACACTAAGTGGCTACACATGGTTGAAAGAAAAGGGAAATATATAAAACAAAATCTACAAATTCTCTATTTCTAGCTTAGTTTTCCTCTTTATTTTATATACACACACACATAATTCTGATGAAAGATGAATTCTCAAATTATCTGGAACAAGTGATTAGGAGCTTTATAATAACAAATCAATTCTCCACCCAGATTGTATTCAAAGTATCGTCTTTCACATTCATACAATGGAATATTTTGCATCCATTAAATATGAGGAAGGACATATATTCACTGATATATGAAGATATTTGTGTTCAATGAGAAAAACAGGTTTCACAAGAGTAGAGTAGAACATAGTTGTATGAGAAAGAAAAATAGACGGAAGAATTGACCCACCATATGTTACTAGTAGTATTCTCTGGGTGATGGGATTGGGTTTATTTATTTTCCTTTTAGCTTATCTGTTATTTCTCATTTTTCTATGATGAACCTTGATTACCAACTCAAGAAATGATAAGCAAACTTTTAAAACACATCTGTACACAAAATATGTCATTTGTACTATAGTCAAACACTATTTTCATGATGCCAAAGGACATGTGAAATATATTATAAGATGCTGATTTTATGATTAACACATTGTAGCTGGAGCAGACAGTAGGAGGAAAGATGGATGAAGCATGGATAAAAAAGTAGCCTGTAAAGTGTAAAGCCCTGTACACATGCAGGGTGTTGTGAACTGGGACCTGGAGAAGTCTAGGATGTGGGCTGTGCAGTAGAGACCTGGTTTGGTGCTAGTGTTTGGGAGAGGCTGGGGGTTGCGAGGTCTGGATGGTTTTGCCACCATCCTATTGAATTAAATCCCAACTGGTTACCAGGCATGCGTTGCCTTTCATATAATGCTTTACCCTCCTTGGGTTTTAGGATGAAAACTTCTGTGAAAATATCCCAGAAGCACCCTTGCCTTGTGGATTCCGGTGGGAGCATTTGCTTTCTCACTCTCCAGGTTGTTTTCACAGAAGCACGTCTTAATTTTCTGGTTGTGCTTTTCAACAGCACATTTTACTCTTTGGTTATCAGAGGTTTTAAATCCCCTGAGCTGAAAGCTTTTTGAGAGGAGTATCACAAGTGGGGCCCTCTTCTCGTCAGTGACATTTTTAAAAAAACTTTGAGTAAAATGTAGAGTATATGCATTTATTTGAATAAATAAAGGCTTGGCAGGATGCCCATCACTGGCTGACAAGGATTTACTTCTGGGAGGGGAGCCTGAAGCTGGGTAAGAATGAAATGGGATTTTCCTTTTATCTATATATTCCATACATTGTTTTAAGCGATTTATTTGCATATTACTTGTATTTACCTATACTTTGTTAAATAAAATATGAGGCAAAGAGACTCAGATTTTTCCATTTAGACCCTTAAAATCTCTGTTTGTATATGTCTGTGGAGGATGGAAGGTCTGATTTGAATTGCCCTAATGAAGAGATGAAAAAAATAAAAAGTCAAACTATCGCTGTTCTGGCTGTGTGGTTGAGAATCGGAACATTCACCTGTGAGAGTCTGTTGTCCTCCAAAGTGTCCTTGCCCCACTGCAAATAGCCGACGTCACTGCGAGCCTGGACTCCATGTAAGAGTTCGTGAGACTTTCCTTTCTGACAGCCATTAAAGACATTTGGACTTGCTCTTCCAGTTAAAATCATGTTCAGAACTGCCTAGGTGGTATATTTTATAAATATTTACATTTCAGGTAGCAATGGAACAAGGACTTGAATGAAAAATTTTTCAGTTTTAAAAAACATTTACAATTATCATTTTTTACTGAAAATAATGAAGTTGCAAAAGTACATCATTTAAAAAAAAATGTCATAAATATTTGGTAGAGTGAAAACAACAGTTTATTGATTTTTTCCCCTTAAAGTATGCCCCATAATTCCCATGTGCCCCATTCTGATCTTATTGCCCTTCTTCCCATTAAGTTTCTTTTACATTTTGCTTTCTACAGTTGCTATTTTTAAGAAACACAAAGTTAAGATGCTTTCATAGTACTTTTCTATCGGATAGATATTTTTTAATGTTTCTAGATTCTCGGGATGTGGGGCTCTTGGAGGTAAGCTTCAGAGGACCATAATAGAAACTGGAAGATAGATTCTATTAACAAAGTCAAGGTAGCATCTTCATAGTCATTCAAAAATGACTTGATCACTCTCTGTGGAAGGAGAGAATACACTTACTTAGAAAAGAAGTCAAATTCCGATTCTATAATGGAAAGGCAATGTCAACCCACCTGCCTGCACAGGAAGCTTCCAGCAGTTGCCTGTAACAGATGAGTGGTGGTGACATCGAGGTCCTCCTGAAGCCTGCAGAACAGAAGACATCGGCATTGGGTCAGAGACCATGACTGGATGTAGATCGTGCAGCCCTGCCTCCCTCCACTCCTGACCAAAGCAGTAGTAACATGGGTTCACCCATCACTCTCCCTCACACGTGCCTTGCATGTCTCCTTCTCTCACTGGGAAGGCTGCTAAGACTGGGACTACAGCAGTGATAGGGGAAGCTATGGATGCAGTTGGGGGTGGAGAATGGGGGACACAAGTGATAAGTGGTGAGGGGGAGGGGGAAGACATGGGCGTCCCATATGTTAGAATCTCTGCATATGTGTGTGCTCTGGATGGATGCTGGGCTCAGCAGAGAAGCTGTTTGTACCATGCCTTAGTTTCCTGGGGTTGCCATAACAAAGTACCACAGACCGGGTGACTTGAAACAACAGGAATGTGTTGTCCCACAGTCCTGGAGGCTGCTGTCTGTCTGAAATTAAGGTGTCAGCTGGGCCCTGCTTCCTCTGAAGTGTGTAGTGTTGTGGTGGTGGCTTGCCAGCAATCCATGGCTTTCCTTGGCAAGGAAAGGAGACAGACTCAGTTTCTGTCTCTATCACATGGTCATCTTCTCTCTCTTTCTCTCTTCTGGTCTGTGTCCAAATTTCCTCTTCTTATAAAGACACCGGTTATAGTGAATTAAGGGCCCACCCTACTCCAGTATGACCTCATTGTAACTAGCCTAATTCTATCCCTAACCACTCTATTTCCAAATAAGCTCACATTCTGAAACACTGGGGAGGAGGACTTCAACATGTCTTTTTGGGGACACAATTCAATCTGTAACACCCTGTGTGTTAAGACACACTTGGGGTAGTGACCCATGGCCACACCAGAGAGTGCTGGCCCAAGTCTGGGTTGAAAAGGCTGTTTCAATGGAAATCACCAACTTGGAAGATGAGCCCATTTCTTAGCTGCAGAAGGGCAGCTTCCGCTGTTACCTCAGGGGCCAGCAGTTTGGGTCCTACACTTGGCATTGTAAGGTCAAGGTGGAGTGGGGCTCCTGCTGTCACATGGAGGAGGTGCTGGATGCCGGTATGGGTGCTGGATGTGTTCTTGAAGGAACCCCTCCATGGGCTTGGACCTCATGCCCTTCTGTGAACAAGACCTAAGGACTTGGGTCAATCATGGTGAATACCTTGGTGGCATCAGCTATAACTCAGGGCAGAGTTTCCCAAAGTATGGTATGATTTTAGATGATAGAGATATGAACACTTAAAATTTTTAATACTGATTTGTTTATTTTAATGTGTATTACCTTTAGCATACATAAATATAAAGGGTATTGATATTTAGGAAGAGGTTGAGATTAAAATGTGTGTTAATTTTTAAAAAATTATTAAGCAAATAATGATATAGATCATAAAAATGTAATGGTGTTAAGCAAAAGAAAAGTTTCAGGAACACTGCTTCAGGACTTATAATTCTTCCCTCCTGGGAGCCCTCCATCTCCCTCCTATTGCTCAAAAGCTTACTGTGGTGTTTTGAAACTTTCTGCACCCCCAAAAATTATGATCTTAAAGCTAATCTATTCCTGTGGGTGTAAACCTATTGTAAGTAGGACCTTTTGATGAGGTTACTTGAGTTAAGGCACGGTCCAAGGTGGGTCTTAATCCTCTTACTGGAGTCCTTTATAAGAGTATGTAATTCAGACAAAGAGATAGAAAGCCATGGAAGCAAGAAGCTGAAAGCAATGCAAGTAAGAAGCTGAAATCAATGAAATCCAGGAGAGAAGGGAGAGACCAGCAGACACTGCCATGTGCCTTGCTATATGGCCGAGGAGCCAAGAATCACTGGCAGCCAGTCTTTGGGAAGAAAGCATCACCTGATGCTGACTTGATTTTAACATTTTTCTCAGCCTCCAAACTGTAACCTAATAAATTCCCATTGTTTAGCAGATTGGTATTTGCTTGTAGCAGCCTAGCAAACTAAAACACATTTCTTTCAGGTCCCAGAAGAAAGTCTGCTTCTTCCGTGAAGACTTCCCTGACCACCACCTAGAGGCCCTTCCTCCTCTGGAATCCACTAAAACTCTTGTCTGTATGCCTCATTTGGCATATCAGGAACTACCTGGGTCCTGCCTAGTATCTCTGTATGTACCTCTTGTCTCTCCCCGACACTGGAATCTGCAGGGTGTGAGGGCTATATCTTCCTCCTATTTGTATCCCCCACATTGCCAATAATAGGGCTTTGCATATCACAGAGACAAAAATATATATTTGTGGGTAATGATAATAAAGTATATTGTATTTATGAAAATTATACAAGTAAGTTTTGGTGTTGTTTGCCAATATTTACAATCACAAGAAGGATCCTATTAGTATATTAGAAAAGTAGATTCAAACTTTACTGGTGGCATCCATTTGTCCATTAACATGACCAGATCAACTACAGAAAAGGGCACATCAATAGAAGAGAAAAAACTGCACTCTTGTTTCCAATACCAGGGATGAAAATATTTTCCAACACAAGAGTATATTGTTTATGTGATTCCAGATCGTGTAGGAAATATCTGAGCAAAAAGTTGTAGAATTTACCTTTCAAATGTTCTGGAAAAGAGCAGGCTATAAAGAAACAGAATGACACCATGGCTTCCATCCTCTTTGAACTGTTTGGAAAACAAAAGAAAAGCACATGTTTGCCAAAAAGCAGTGCATATATGTATATCTTTGGGTATGAATTCAAGGATTTCTAGCCTGAGGTTTTTTAATTTCAATTTTTGATTCTTCCTTTTATTACTAGCTGCTGGAAGGACAGCTGGAGCTCTCTCTGCTTCCCATGGGCCATCTTTACTCTCACACGTATTCTCCTTCCTCGCTTCATGCCTGCCAATGACACCATAGTTCTCTTGGTCTTCAACTTCTCTTTTTACCTCCAGTCATATCATGTGGCTTTCTTTCCATCAAGGCTAATATGGAGTGTGTCTTTCCTCTTTACTTTTCCATCCTCCATCCTCCAGGCCCTCAGGGCTGCATTTGGCTGGCCTTCCCTTATCCAACCTCTTCCCACTGGGTACATCCCTCCTCTTTGCCCTGTTAAACTCCTGAGGAGGAGGAGAGAGGCTTTATAAAAATAGCTTTGGGGTTATACAAAACCACTTCTACTACTTACCAATGCTTACATACTAACATCTTTGAGCTTCATCCTCCTCATCTGTATTGGAGATACAAATACTTTCTTCCCAATTTTGTTGCAAAACTTAAATGAAAAAATTAATGCACAGTATCTACCTTAATGCCTGGAATATGTTAGGTCCACAGCAAAATTAGTATCTGTCCCTCTCCATGGGACTTTACTTCTGTTTCTTTGCTTGGCCAGGTTGCTTTTCTGCTCAGGATTTTCTGAAGGTACCCTGTGATTCTCAGGGTCAATGCTAAACTGCCACACCAACATTCAGGACCTCTAACAAGCTAGTCTTACCTTAGTTATATGCCAAGACTCTGCCTGCTGAAAAGCTGCTTCTTTGCTATAGTGGTGCCCAAGGTTAAAGTCTCTCCTTTAAAAGCACTGTGTCAGGAAGGCTTCTACTAGAATACATTTAGTAGTATTTAGTAGCATTCCGGAGAGGAATATCTTTATATGGATTCATTTTTCCACTCCATTATCTGTGACCTGGCAGTGGGACCCTTAAGTGGGTCCTGCCTAAGGACCCTTAAGCAGGAGAACAAATTCTAGTGCTTTAGGAGCCAGGCAGGAACTGAAATAAGAACACTGCAAAGAAAATGGAAGAGCTGGGGCCTGAGGCAAACTGGAGAGCACTTGTGTATTAGTTTCCTATTGCTGCTATAACAATGACTACAAACTTAGGTGCTATCAAATAACATGAATTTATTATCCTACAGTTCTGGAGGTTAGAAGTCCAATATAGGTCTCCCTGGGCTAAAATCAAGGTGTCAGTAAGCCTGTGTTCCTTCTGGAGGCTTTAGGGGAGAATCTGTTTCCTTGCCTTTTCCAGCTTCTAGAAACCATCCTCACCCCTTGCCTGGTGGCCCCACAACACATAGCTCTTCTTCCCTTGTCACATCTCCTTCTCTGACTCTCCTGCCTCCCTGTTTCTTTTTTATTTTTTAAATATTTATTTATTTATTTTAACTTTTATCCATTTTAAACCACCCCCCACCCCCCCATTTTTGCTGGTTTTGTGTCCATTCGCTGGACAACTCTCTGTGTCTGTTTCCTGCCCTCTCTTATCATCCTTCTCCTCCTGTCTTCACCGGGATTCGATCCTGGGAAACTCTGATATGGGAGAGAGGCGTTCTGCCACCTGCGCCACCTTAGTTCCTGGTTTTTTGGCACGTCTCATCTTGGCTCTCCCTTTGTGTCATTCTCCTGTTATGTCATCATCTTGCTGCATGGCTCAGCGGGCCTGGCACACCCCCATGCCTTCTATATTTTTCTTTTATTTTACTGGGAGGTCCCAGAGATCGAACCCAGGTACCTCCTTATGGGAGACGGATGCCCAACCATTTGAGCCACATCTGCCCCGCCCCCTTTCTTTATAAGGACGTTTGTGATTACATTGGGTCTATTTGGATAACCCAGGATAATCTCCCCACCTCAAAATCCTTAACTTAATCACATTTGCAAAGTCCTTTTATCATGTAATGTAGGGGTTCTTAACCTTTTTTGTTCCTGGACCCCTTTGCCAGTCAGCTGAAAACCACAGACCCCTTACTAAGTCCACACTCTACTGTGTATTATTTAATAAATATATCACACCCACACCAACACGTCCCCACAAGAATAATGTGTTTTTGAATTTCATTTCAAGCTCAGACACTCCTGGTTAAGAACTCCTGATGTAAAGTAACATATTCACAGGTGTGGTAGATTGAATTATGTACCTGGACAAAGACATGTTCTTGATCTTAATCCGTGTCCCTGTGGGTGTGAACCCATTATAAATAGGACCTTTTGAAGACGTTCTTTTAGTTAAAGTGTGGCCCAACTAAATCAAAGTGGACCTTGGTTCATGTTCCTAGAGTCCTTTATAAACTGAAGAAATTCAGATGCAGTTAGTCAAAAAGGAGTCAAGAGATGGAAGTCAGAGAAAAACCAGAGAAACAGCCCCAAGGGGAGAGAGAGATCCCCATGTGATGGGAGGCATAGATGCAAGCTGAGGAACCCCAAGGATTACTGCAAGTCAGCACCAGAAGGCTGCAGAATTTGGGGAGAAGACATGGTGCTTTAGTTTCCTGGCTGCTATGACAAATACCCCATGACGAGTTGGCTTAAACAATGGGAATTTATTGGCTCACAGTTTTGATGCTAGGAGAAGTCCAAAACTGAGGCATTAGCAAGGTGATGCTTTCTCCCTGAAGATTGTGGCTGGCTGCCAGTGACCCCTGGGTACTCGACTTTTCTGTCTTATGGCAATGCACATGGGTTCTGTTGACTTCCAGCTTCTTGCACCTCCATGTGGCTTTCTCATCATAAAGCCTCTAGTAAGAGGATTAAGGCCCAACCTCGTTCAGTTGGGCCACACCTTAACTAAAAACAAAATCTTCAAAAGGTCCTATTTACATTGATTTCACACCCACAGAAATGCATTCGGATTAAGAACATCCTGTTGGGGTACATAATTCAACCTGCCACACATGGCCTTGCTGATGCCTTGATTTTGGATGTCTAACCATCAAAACAGTGGGACAATGAAATCCTGTTGTTATAAGCTAACCCATTGTGTGGTGTTTGCCACAGCAGCCTGGAAAATAAGACCACAGGCTCCAGGGATTAGGGCATGGACATCTTCAGGGGACATTATGCAGCCCATGACTTGTCTAATGGGGGTAACTGCCCCTTTCACCAGCTAATTGAGGACATGCAAGAATATAGGCCAAGTCTGGCCAGATTTTCTGATTTTGGGGGACAGGGGGAGCTCCAAACACAGATATTTATGTGGAATTTCCTGATTGCTTTTAATGGTCACTGATTCAAATTTTTAAAAATATAACACTGTGTGGGCTAATGCTGTAGATCATGTCTGATAGGTCTCCTGCCTGCAAGGAGCCTTCAGACCTAAGCTTGAGACTTCTCCAAATGGAATGGAAAAAAGGACTGATGGATTTTGATAGTGAATGTGGTTTGGTAAAAGTCTGGATGGGGTACTGATCATATAGTGCAGGTCCAGGTAGGGGGATGTCCTTGAGAGGTATCCTGGAAGGTCTAGGGGAAATCCATTTCCTTGCTCTTTGCAGCTTGTAGAGGCCCTGCCCACATTTCTTGGTTCATGGTCCTCCTCCTTCATTTTTAAAGTCAGCAACAGTAGGTCTCACGTCACATCCCTCTGACCTCCTCTTCTGCCTCCCTCTTCCACATTTAAGGACCCTTGGGATTACATTGGGCCCACCCAGATAATCCAGGAGAATCTCCCTATTTTAAAGTCAGTTGATTAGCCCCCTTAATTCCATCTGCAATTTTAATTCCCCTTTGCCATGTAATTGTCACATAGACACAGGTTCCAGGGGGTAGGACATAGATATCTTTAGGGGGCCGGTCTTCTGCCTACCACACAGGTTAGCAAACAGACCTATGAGGCAGTGGGGTCCCCGTGCTAGCTAGTTTAACCAACAGCAATAGCTAAACATGGCTGAGACCTCAGACCCACGCTTTCTGCCTCTATAGCCTTTGAAACCAATGAAGCAGTGAGTTTCGTGGGTCAGATCCCTTCCCCGTAGAAATCCACAATTGCATGGCTTAATGGTTATTTTACTTTCACATTGTATAAGGTTTTTGTTGTTGTTGTTGTTGTTTTTCCCCAGAAAATCAGCTTTCCTTTCTCTTTCTGCAGAGTAATCTTAAAGGAGCACCTTCCATTTTCCACCATCAGTGTCCGCTGCTTTGTCCCCACCCCACCTGGAATCATCGCAGGGGAGGACACTGTGTGTAAGGTGAGGCTAGAAAGGTGAAACGGAGCACCTTTTTAAGACCAGATGTCATTTACTTGGCATCAGTGTGGACCTGGACCATCATTTTGGCAGCTCATCTTTGTTTCTCTAGCCATCAGATGAGGCAAGGGTGCTTTAACATTATCGCTTCCCACAAAAGAAATCCTAGTATATTCTCTCTAAAGCGTTATTCACTGGGTTTGATTAGCCAAGGAAAAAGGCATCTGCGAGAGGCCTTTGTGTGATCTGAGCCTTTTTCTAGGCTGTGGGGAGGGAAAGGAAGACTTTTCTTTCTCTGGTTCCGCCTTTTCTTAGCCCTCAAAATGACCTGGTTTTCTTAACAAGCATCGTTAGAAATATACTTTATAAAAGAAATGAGATCCCTATTAGAGCAGTGTTCAATGTAAAGGAATGATCTCAACACTTAACACTTACATATTGTAAATGATCATAGATGAATTTCTCAATGGCTTCTTTCTCTAAAAATTCAAACAGTTGGAGCTATAAATCAGGAATAGAAGATAAAAATGAAAAGGAAAATGAAAGTTACATCTAAGAGATATCAACTCACTGCTATTACCTCAAAGGAGTTTGTTTCATTGCAAAACCACATTGCTAAAAATTGACATATTACCTTACCCAAGACATACATGGTAAAACTGGGTACCTACCAATATCACTTTTGTATCCCTCAGTTTTAAAACTATATATATATATATATATATATATATTTTTTTTTTTTAGATACCAGGGGCCAGGGATTGAACCCAGGACCTTGTATGAGGGAAGCCGGCGCTCAACCACTGAGCCACATCGGCTTCCCTGAGTTGGTTTTTTCATTTGATTTGCTTGTTTGTTTTTGTTTCTTCAGGAGGTATGGGGAACCGAAACCAGGACCTCCCATGTGGGAGGCAGGGGCACAACCACTTGAGCCACATTCGCTCCCAACAATATGATATCTTGAGTAGTAAAACTATAAAAGATTTTTTTTCCTAAGAGGTACGATTTCGGGAAGCGGGTGTGGCTCAGTGGATGGAGCCCCCGTTTACCATATGAGAGGCCCCGGGTTCACTTCCCGGAGCCTCCTTGTGAGGGCAGGCTGGCTCGCGCGGCGCCGTGGGCTGATGCGGCAAGACCTCACAGCAAGGGGGAGATAAGCAGACACAGAGAAGACGCGCAGCAAATGGACACAGCAGCACAAGCAGCAAGGGGGGTGATAAATAAATAAAATAAATAAATCTTTAAAAAAAAAAAAAAGAGGTACGATTTCGCTATCTTTAAGACAGTAGCTATGGAAATGTAGTTTGTGATGATTTCTGGTATGGGATATACTTCATCATGGCGGTTTCTGGGAGGAGAAATTTGCAGCAGGATTGTCCATTCTGCTGCTTGGATCACTTCTAGACCTTGGTACTGGCCTTTTTGAAAGGTGCATTTGGCCACGAGCAGGCAGTTACAGGAGCATCAGTGAGGCTTGAACTCCATTCCATTCCTCACTTACCCTTTATCCCTTAGGACAGTCAGGAGTGCACTCACCCGCTCAGTGAAATCATCTCCAGGGTAGTCGGGAGTTGAGGCAACATAAGTGTCTTCAGTAACAAGACAGATGGTGGCCTTCTGAGCAGCTCCTGCAGCCCACAGGATGTCAGCGAGCGCCGCAGCCAGCACTTCCTTCTGCTCCTGTTTGCTAATTTCACATAAACTACCACGCGGGAGGCAGGGGTATGAAAACATTGGAATGAACGGTCACCCACTCTTTGCTAGGGCCTCCAGTTTGATGTCCATCTGAATATAGGGTGGGACTATTTGGATCCTTCATCAACCTACAAGAGACTGGAGGTCCTTATTCTCTCTACTGTCACTGGAACTGGAATCTAGATAGCAGTATATTTTTTCCTTGGTGACCTCAACAAATCCCTTCCCATTTGCTACCACCCTCATTGAGTTCCAACATTGTCCTCTCTCCTTAACTCAATCAGGGGTCAATCTAAACTTTTTGATCCCTTCCCAAGCTCAACCCCAAGCAATCCTTCCAGTTTTATCTCACATGTTTCTATTCTGCAATCCGTTTTCCCCAGATGGAACGTATTTTCTACATTCCTACTTCCATGACCTTTCCGTACATTTGTCTGCCTTTAATGTCTGCACCTGACCTTTCCATCTAATCACATCCTGTGCACCATTCAAGCTACTTCAGATTGCCCTTACTAATATAAATCTTATACTTACCTGGCACTCCTTATGCCCCAAGTACTGTAATTAACTTTACACATATTACCTCATCTAATCCTCAAAACAATCCTATGAGGTAGATACCATTTTTACTCCCATTTTAGAGATGAGGAAAGTAAGATATAGAGAGGTTAAGTAATTTGCCCCTGGTCATCAGTCTTTAAATTGGTGGAACAGTGATTTGAACTCGTGCAGGCTGGCTCCCCAGTCCCCATTCCTAACCATTATACTGCATTGAGTAATTAATGTCAGAGTCTGTCAAATCTTCCCAGAAAGTGGGAGTCAATCTTAACGTGGTAGACCTTTCATCTGCTCATTTTCTAAGTATTTAACATGGACAACTATAGTTTTTATAAGGAAACACATGCCAGAGGTTCATTAATGTACTCAGCAATGCTTTATAAAATCCATGTAGCTCTGTGGCAATACAGAAATGAGTAACAAGGAGTGGAATACTCCAAAACTCTGGTACAAGTAAGAATGAAAATAAGACAAAGTGCTATGAGAGTTCAGAGGAGAAGGAAGGAGAAAACTTCGGACTGGGAGAGTTCAGGGAGGCTTCCTGGAGCAGGACTATCATAGCAATTACTCATTAATGTTTATTTAATGTTTACCACATGTTAGGTATTGTGCTAACTGCTTTCCATTTGCGTAATGGATGTTGCATGTGTTCCATCTAGGTTAGCTGGGATCCCTTTTACTCAGTTTGTGGACATGGCCCCCCAGCTGCTTTGAGTACTTCTGCTGGTGGCTCACACTTTCTAACTTTCTCTGAAGGATTGGAGCCACCTTGCCCAGAAGTGAATGTGAGCCTCCCCACCCCCATCCCCAAGGATGACCCATAACTGGTGATTGACTGGGGTGGCTGGTGCAAAAGCGCTCCTCTCTTATGTGTAGATTGGGCAGACTCGCAGTGCAGTTTATTTTATTTTTTTAATTTTTTTTTATTGTGGGTAAAAATCAAATTTTTCACAATACATACCAATATTTGTAAAACGATATATAAATACAAATGCATATATGTGCATTTGTTTACATAAATGTTATTTGTTATATATATATATATATATATATATATATATATATATATTTTAAAGGTGCTTAGATTACCTAAATATTACTCAGAAATTACAGGGATTCCCATGTTCCCCACTGCCCCCACCTCCAACAACATCCCACACCACCATTCCTCATCCGTGTGGTACTAGAGTTCCCCATGCGATCAGGCTGAGGCCAGGCCAGGTATCACGGGAAACCACATTCTTACTTAACTTTCCTTACTTTCCTTATAAGTTCCTCCTGAGGGCACTCCCTTAATAGAGCACTCTCATAAAGAATTCCTATGTCAGGCTCTGCTTCTAGGGAAACTGGCAATTAATAATCTTAGCATATATTGTACATTTAAATCCTATTTTGGGTGATGACTGATGCGGCTTGAGGGCAGATGTGTGCCCTTTACTCCCCTCTAACATCTAGCGGGCTTTATGCATGATAAGGGCTTGATAACTTCTAAGGATAAAGTAATCTTAACTGACTTTTGAAAATAGCCAATTGCCAAACACTGTCCTTTGTCAGCTCGGTTAAATGGGAAGATGGATCCTTCATTTATCAGGTTTTCCATCATTCTTTTTCTTCCTCCCTGGAATTGTTTGCTTGGGGCTTTCCATCAAATATGGACAAGCCGGTCTGCCTGAGCCACTGGTGCATTGTTTCACCTGACAGAGTGGTCTGCAGTAGAGCATAAAAACTGTCGACATTATTCCTGCCACTGAACAATGAGAGTGACTGCAGGAGAGCCCTCCCCAGCCTCAAAATCCAGTCATTCTCTGCTGTCCGTCTTCAGGAAGGAGGCAGGTCCCCTTCCTAAAGCAGCTGAATTTTTCACTTGTGATTATTTAGCTCTCAGGTTCTAGTTACTCTCTCAAGTACTTCTCACAGTCCTCTTACCTGTGAAAGTTACAGTCTTTCCCCTTCCTTGTAAACAATAAGTATTTGATGACAGATACTTGTACAGCCATCTGAATGCCTCGGGCACCTCCCTGAAATGGAGAGGATGAATAGTGAGATGTGTGAAGGGTGGGAGCAGGGGTTAACGGTTTTGGGGGAACAACTCCGGGCCTGGGGATATATGCCCTCCTCCCACCCCCCTTCACTGTGCCGCTGCTTCATAGTGAGCTCTGAGATTTACAGGAAGTAAGGAACTAGCTGGCTAGTCCTTGAAATTTAGGTAGCTGGTGTGATTGTGATTTTAAACAAGCCAGAAAAAAGTTTCTAGATCTCCTGCCTTCTAAATCCTCGCGGGTGCTTAAGACTTAGAGAGAAGAGGCAGGAAAACTAGAATTCAAAGCAGGGTAAAAGGGAATTGGAGACTTGTCACAACCCAGACAGTATGTTATAATTTTAAACAATCTGTTATAACTTAAGGTTAAATTTTAAATTATAAATGTGTTTCTACATATGGTTGTAATGAAAACACATTCATATGGATGAGGACTGGAAGGAAACATGGAGAGGGACCGTGGAATTAGGATTTTGACAAATTCTCGACTGGCTATTACCTTTCCCACTTCCAGAGCAAAAGCCAGGTCAGAAAAAGTTTCATGGAATTTGAAATAGGCCTTTTTCCAATCAGAGCTGAAGATATGGACTGTACTTCCAAAGAGGCTCTGTCGCAGCTTCTGAAAAGAAGAGAAATAAATGATTCCACAAAAGGTCATTCTTCCTAGACATATTCCTCATCAGACCAGCCTGAAGTAAATGGTAAAATCACAGAGGTGAGTCTTTGTCCCTTTTCACATTACCTTTATGTATTACTCTACCCCTGTATTTTAATTGCAGAAAGTTCCATGCAAAAGATTCACATCAGATTCATCGATAATATTTTATCCCGAAGGCTCAGGGTGTCAGTGCCACACCTTGTGGTTCCCGCTCTGGTTTCGTCCCTTTGTTTCTTGTCTCCCGTTGCCAGCCATCTTCCCTCTTCTTCTCCAAGTCCACTGTGGGCTACTGCTCTGTCCCTGTGCTTCTTGTCCTTAACTCCATAACTCTGGAACCTCTACCTCTTCCATCAGTGGGCCTTTCTCTCTCTCTCCAGAAAAGAGGAACAAATGGGAACCTGTGTTTCTAGCCTGGGTACAGTCATGATTTAAATGGAATTAAATGGGAAGCAGATGTGGCTCAAGTGATTGGGCTCCCATCTACCATAAAGGAGGTCCAGGGTTCTATTCTTGGGGTCTCCTGGTGAAAGGCAAGATGGCCCACGTGGTGAGCTGGCCCAAGCAGAGAGCTGGCCCACGTGGAGAGTTGGTGCAGCAAGATGACACAACAAAAAGAGACACAGAAGAGAGACAATGAGAGACACAGCAGACCAGGGAGTTGAGATGGTGCAAGAGATTGAGTGCCTCTCTCTACTCTGGAAAGTTCCAGGATCAGTTCCCGGTGCCGCCTAAACAGAAGACAAGCAGACACAGGACACACAGAGAGCAGAAAGTGAGCCCAAAATAATGGGGGGAGGGGGGGGGATAAGTAAATAAATCTTTTTAAAAAAAATGACATGAAACAAGAATTCTCTGTTCTCTTGCCCTACATTCTTTGAGCTTTTGTTGGGTCCTCTACAAAATGTTGAGATTGGAGGAGGTCTTTTAGAGTTTCCTAGAAAAAATGGGAACCAATCTTTATATCTTTATAAACCAAATGCATGCAAAAAATGGAATCCATTCATAATCAAAGACTTACTCATTGTTTAGCATGTGTTGGGCCCTGTATGGTATATAGACATGTAAAAAGTCTAATATCTCACAACTATGTGCAAGATAGAATGTGGGAAGTTCCATAAGACAAGTACAAAGTGCCATGAGAGAAGAGAGGAAGGAGAGAGAACTTCTGATTGAAATACTCAGGCAGGCTTCCTTGAAGAGGTGACATTTGACCTAGGCTTGTAAATGACATGTAACATTTATTGAACATTTTCTATGAACCAGGCAATGCTTTACATTCATTATGTTAATTTAATTCTGTGCTTTAGGCACTGTCATTATCCTCTTTTAGATAAGGCAAATGAAGCTCAGGGAGGTTGAGGTATTTGCCTCAGGTTACCCAGCTGGTAAAAGCAGAGCTGGGATTTGCTCCCATTCTCCTAAACACTACTGCACTGCTCCCCTAACTTTAATCCTTTATGTACCACCCTTATGATTTGTGTCACATTTGTGTACCAATAATTGTTTGCTTAATATTTTTCATTAATTTGGCCCACTATTTTTTTCATAACATAGAAAACATTTATTTTAAAAGGATACTTTATATCACTTCCTTAAATTGGAATGAAAGTCAATTGCCAAATGTAGAAGGGCTAGGGAGCAGGGCATATGGGAATCCCCTATATTTTTTATGTAACATTTATGTAATATTAAGTTCCTTTTAAAAAAAATAATAAAAAATTATATTAAAAAAATTTTTTTAAGGTAGTGAATTATAGCTAAAAATGGTTGCCTGTAAAAGCTCTGGCTGAGCCCTGCATTCTTTTTTTTTTTTTAAATAACTTTTGTATTAGAGAAGTTGTAGGTTTATAGAAAAATCATGCAGAAAATAGAGTTAGCATATTATCCCCCATTCCTCCTCTATTAACATCTTGTATTAGTTTGATATCTTTGTTACAACTGATAGAAGAATATTACTATAATTGTACAATTAACTATGGTCTATAATTAGGGTTCACTGTTTGTTGTTATGTGGTCCGATGGTTTTCTTAAAAGTTTTTATTCTAATAACATCTATACAACCTAAAATTTCCCCTTTTAACCATATGCAAATACATAATATAGTGGTGTTAATTATATTCACCATGTTGTGCTACCATCACCACCATCCATTACCAAAACTTTTCTATCACCCCAAACAGATACTCTGTGTCAAGTAAGCATTAACTCCCCATTCCCTACCCTGATGCCAGCCCCTGGTAATTTCTGACTCTATGGATTTGCTTATCCTAATTATTTCATATCAGTGAGCTCATGCAGTATTTGTCCTTTTTTATCTGGCTTACTTCACTCAACAATGTTCATCCATGTTTTCACACGTATCGGAACTTCATTCCTTTTCACAGCTGAATAATATTCCATTTTATGTATATACCACATTTTATTTATCCATTCATCAGTTGATGGACACTTGGATTGCTTTCGTCTTTTGGGAATTGTGAATAATACTGCTATGAACATTGGCGTGCAAATATCTGCCTGTGTCCCTGCTTTCAATTCTTTGGGGATATATACCTAGAAGCCTGTACTCTTTTTGATTAAGAAAGGAGATAAGAAGTAGTAAAGAGGTGTGAAGGTATACTGCCCTTACCAAGGCCTTCTCCCCCTTGGGAGAAAGGTGGGATTGCCTGCCAGACTGGAGACTGGGATAACTTTCTCACTTATTTAGCTTGTTACTTAATGCACCCTAAAAGCACCCCTTGTTCCAGCAGAGGCACCCATGCCACACTCTGGGATATACCACACAACAGCCTCTTGCCTGTAATAGAAGGGAGGCCAGGCAGAGGGTAGATCTGTTAACACACACACATCAGGGCTCAGGGCGCCTAGTGACAGGGGTGTGGTCCAGTGTGATGGGACATTGCATAAGTGTCATGTTAGAGGGTCACGGGGCAAGCAGGGGATTGGAAGCTGAGGCTGGAAAGCAGCTTGGGCCTGATCCCAGAGGGCTTTGCTTTTATATTCAGGTATTTAGAGCCAGTTTAAGAATGAACAAATATAGCACGGAGCCCAGTTGGTCCAAAGCCACAGTACCACTTCCCAATGACAAGGAGACACAGCAAGCCAGCAAGCCCCTGGGAGAGGCCCTAATGGTTTCTGAAAAGGAAGATGCAGGAGAAGCATACATCTGCAATGTTCTTCCCCAAAGCATGTCAGCCCAGGGTATGGTTCCTCGGCTGGAGTTCATTTACTGGCCTTTTCTGCTTCCATCCTCAAAAGAGAGTTTGTCTCTTCAGAGAAATAAGTGTAAGTGCATTTGAGTATGAGCAAGGGTCCAGTAATGCAATCAGAGAAAAAGGATCTGTATTTGTCCAGGGCGATGGCAATCAATGAGCTCTCCTGGGACAGATGAGGAGGGGGGGCGGCCACCCCAGGCTGCTGCTGGGAGACATAGGCTTGGGGTATACATCTCCAGGAGCAGTGTTAGTGGATGCGATACTAGCAGAAAGCTTTTCCCTGACATCAAGGCTGCACAGCACAGAAGAGGGAAGGGCACCCCAGAGCCAGAGTTGACCACCTGACCTTGGACAAATTGCCTAACCTCTCTAAGACTATTATCCAGAAATGGGGACCTGCCCTACTCAGTCCATATAGTAGCTACTATGGAAAGAGTAAGCGCTGAGCAAATGTAGGGTTATTACCTCTGTGAAAGCACAGCCTGTCTTCAGTGACACCTCCTGTGCCATACGGAAGAAAGTCCTGCCACAGATGGGAAGGATCAGAGGCCGGCAGGGCTAAGGCAGGAGAAGCCAAGGTGCAAATGTGAAAGATTAAGGCTGCTTAGACCAAGAAAGCTCAGAATTTGAGTTCAGTTCAAATAAATTCTGCAAGCCAAACTAAACTCCTGCTAGTGGCCACCTCTGACTCAGAGCGTTTCCACAACCTCCAGGTGAATCTTCTGGGGGGCCTGAGACCAGAGGGCCTGCAGACCTTAGAGGCCAGGCCCCACTGGCCAATGTGACAAAGAAAGATGACTCAGTTTACCTGTATGAAATTTACCTTTATACCAAATATAATTTTTAAGAAATGAACCTGACACATATTTACTGAAATGCATGTTTTGTTGTGCTGCACAATAACTGGGCACAAAATAATAGTATCGGTCCTAAAAAAATGGCTGCAGTGACTTTTCCAGTATTTATAATGAATACCCCTCTTTCCTGACAGTAAGTTCCATTTAATCATTTCAATGATGATAATGAAGATGAAGATCACACACAACACACTCACACACATTGAAAGACAGAGGCTCCACATCATTATTCCTAACGGTTTAATTTTCTTACTCTGACCCCTGTGTACTTTGCCCTGGACTTAGAGTTTCGCTGTGACCACCTGCCTCGGTCTAGTCCAATCCTTCCCCACCTCCGCCCCCAATGCATCTGGTGTAGTGCATGGTATGCGGTAGGCTTGCATTAAGTGTTTGTGAATCAAAAATTGAATTCAACCCTTTCATTTTATAGTTACAAGACCTGAGGCCCAGAGCAGTTATGTGGCATGCCCAAGGTGACATGTCTAGTAAGTGGCAGTGCCAGGACTCACATCCAAGCCTTTCAACTGATACCAGCCAAGGTCCCCACAGGAAACAGATGGCACTTTCTAATCAGGATAATTAATTTGAGGAAAGTTTCATTCAGGGCCTATTTACAATGATGTGGGCTGGATGCAGGGAAACCACAATGGCTAGTGCAGTGTCCCAGGCTAGTAACAGGAGTTATTATGACCTCTAGACCTGAAGGGCAAGGGGAGGGAGAGGTTACCAGGACTAGGAAGGAGGGAGTCCTGGGGAGAGGAGCTATACTTTCATCAGCCATAAGCAACCTCGACTTATTCGCTTCCCTCCCTCTGTCTCCATCCAGAGCTCCCCACTGATCAAATTCAAGAGGAAGCCAGAGGCTGAGGGAGTCCTGTTGATGTGATCTCTCCAGGTCAGCCTCTTGGGCAAACAACAGGGCAGAGAGGGCTGGGGAGTGGCCCTGGAGGGGCACCCACAAGATGTCACTACCCCACTGAGATGCTTCTCTAGGGGCTTGTCCACAGGCAGTGAATTAATTAATTAACTAAACATCTCTTGAGGCCCATCTAGGAGCCAGATCCTATGCTGTGGACACCAGGCTGTGCTTCCTGCTTCCAAAAAGCTATCCCACTGCCTGTTCTTCCTCTTTTAGAGTTTTATATGTTTGGGTCTCAAAATATTTTGGTTTCCCAGGACTACATTTAAAATATAAGACTGCTGGGTGGCATTGCAAATAAACCAGGGGTCTGTATATTGGCTGCTGATAAAAGGTTACAGGAATGCACCCCAGACTGGGTCCTAGAGAAGGGCCTGGGAGTGGAGGAAGATGGGGAACTGCCGCTGGGAAGGAAAGGTATGTGGTGGGGCTGGTAGAAGAGCCCAGAAGAGGGCACTCACCTTCTCCACAATCTCCACAATCTCAGTTAACGAGCTCTGGCAGCCTTGGCCAGAGTTCATTACAACACACACTACAAACATCGGGCTGGGGGAAGGGAGAAGGCTGCAGTGTTGAGTGTGGGGCAACAGAAGTGAGAAACGGGAGAAATGGCGAAAGGGAGAGCACACAGTGTGCTTTGCCTCTCCACCCTCCCCCCACCCCTTCTCAACAGAGTCCCAGGAAATATCATGTGCCAGTGTCAGGAAATATCATGTATTCCTACTCCAGACAGAGAAGGGAACAAAACAGCAGCAGAATGACAACAAATGGCTTTTTTGAATAAGTATTAGTATTCATTAGCCCTGATGATTTACCAGGCTGCTGGACTGCTGAAACGATTGGAGTTGGTCAAGCTTTCAAACCACCTCCCTGGAAGACACATTCAGAATCCCCAAGGCTCATCATCTTGAAATCCCAGGGTGTGTTTACTTAATTCTATTGCTATTTAAAGAACACACTATGATCTGGCCCACATCATGGGAATAAATCCAAATTCACTTTTTTAAAAGATTTATTTATTTCTCTCCCCTACCCCCTCGTTGTTTTGTGCTCACTGTCTGCTCTCTGTGTGTTCTTCTGGGTCTGCTTGTCTTCTCTTTAGGCTGCACCAGGAATCGATCCTGGGACCTTCCAGAGTGGGAGAAAGGCACTCAATCTCTTGCGCCATCTCAGCTCCCTGGTCTGCTGTGTCTCTTATTATCTCTCCTCTGTGTCTCTTCTTGTTGTGTCATCTTGCTGCGCCAGCATTCTGTGTGAGCCATCTCTCCTGTGTGGGCCAGCACTCCTGTGCAGGCCAGCTTGTCTTTCACCAGGAGACCCCGGGAATCGAACCGTGGACCTCCTATATGGTAGATGGGAGCCCAATCGCTTGAGCCACGTCCATTTCCCCAAATTCATTTTTAAAAAATAATCAATTATCCCTGCTTCTGGGACTTCCTTAACACTCCATCAATTCAGTTTCAGGCTATAGTAGTCTGATTCTTTTGGCCTCCCAGAGTTTTCCAAAGGGAGAGAATTACCTTGGAAAAGTCATTGGGAAGATATCCAAAAGCGTTTATGTTTGTAGATAAGTGGGAGAATTCAGACCCAGATGCTCCTGCCTCCACCACCTAGAGAGAGACACTTAGAAGACTATGGAAACATCTCTGAATGCCTTTACCATTTGTGATTTAAAAAATAGATAACGCAGTCACATGGTTCAAAATGCAGAGAGCACAAAAAGGTATGCTGTGAGAGGACTTGCTGTCATCCCCCTTGTCCCTCCCTCTACACGTAACCACTGTTTTGTCTTATAAAGCCTGCTGGAATTTCTTTATGAATATACAGGCAAATACCAACATAGAATAATAATTTTCACTCTTTCAGATGAAAAGGTAGCATATTATTCAGATATGTATAAAATGTAAAATTATATTCCCCACAGAAATTCATGACAGAGGCCAATGGTTCTTTTTTGTTAAAGATTTTTCATTAAAAACATTATCTTTTAAAATAAATACAGATGGTTGCTCTAACTTCTTCTGGTTCTATACCACAGTGTGATCTGGCAGCACAGCCACTGGGGCTAGGGACTCCAGCAGGATTATGCATTACATGTCTTTATTCCAGAAGGGTTAGAGGAAATCCTTCCCACAAATATCCCATGTTTAAAAGGAGAGCAATGCAAGTTGAGGCACCCTCCAGGAGCTGTACAGCCAGTGAGCAACGTGCAGGGTCTTATAAGACCACCTGCCTGTCTTCCTGTGACATCTGGAATTTGAGCAAAAGAGGGAAGGTGGATTGAGGCTGATAGTATTTGACGATGAAAAAAAGCAAATGAGGTCTCCCAGCACATTTGTACTGCAAATGTAATAGTGGAGAAAGCTGCTCTCTGAATCCTGGGATGGGTGATGAAAAGGAATTGGGGGAGGAGCAGGGGAAGCCGATGTGGCCCAAGTCACATGGGAGGTACTGGTTTGGTTCCCAGTGCCTCCTAAAGAAGAGCAAGACAGTGGGCTGATGTGAGGGGCTGGCGCCACGAGCTTACGCAACAAGATGATGCAACAAGAGACACAAGGAGGCAAACATAATGATAGACACAACAAAGCAGGGAGGTGGTTCAAGGGATTAGGTGTCTCCCTCCCATGTGGGAGGTCCTGTGTTTGGTTCCTGATGCCTCCTAAAAAGACCATCACACAACAAATAGGCACAGAAAATGAAAACAATGAGGGGGTGGGAAGAAATAAATAAATAATAAATCTTTTTTAAAAAAAGAAAAGGAATTGAGGGGAGCCTAGGGGACCTTAAGGAAAGGTTACATTGTCCTGCCTGAGGATCTTAGGAAAAGTTTACATTGAGGGTTGGAAATACTGCAGTCAGGGCCAGCCCAGCCTCTGTGCTGGAAAAGCAGGTGGCGACGTTGTGTGAAGACTTTATGTGATTTCCCCAGGAGTTTCAGTCCCCACACAGTCCTCTAGCTGGGATCCTGTGTGCTGTTTCCAAATTGCCCAAGTTTATGCACACAGTGTCCCTGATTTCAGGCCAAATGTTGCTGGTCTCAGCCCAGAAGTCTAGGGTGGTTCTAGGTTGTTTCTGCAAACATGCCCAGGTGTAAAGCAGCATGTCATCAGGAAAGAAGTGGCCTCTTCCAGCTCTTGCTCTTAGGACCCCGAAGGGAGGATGCTGTTCTAGAATGTAGACTAGGGGTTAGGGGGGTGGAGTGGATGTGGGGTAATGGTCCGGAGATGCCCTGAGTCTCATCATAATTTAAAGGACTGTATTGGGGGACAATCTAACTGGAAGGATGGCTCACCCTAGCGGTTACTTTTGCCTTGGTTTGACTCCTGCTTCATTTTCCTCACTTTCTAACCATCTTTTTGACCATGGCAGCTCAGTCTTTTGGCCTCTGACCTTGGCCTACTGGATCCTGGTAGAGTCTAGAATTGAGCAAATGGTCCTGGGAGCCAACAGCTTTCAGATCTACTTAGAGATCAATCTCTAGATGGCTGACTAGTAAGACACAGGAATCTCTTCTCCAGAAAAACAGCTAGAGAACAGGCTGAAACAGCCCCGAAATAGATCTTCTAGGGTTTAGGACAGCAGGTGAAGGCTGCACACCACCCAGAGGAGAGAGGGACAAAAGAGGGAAATTGCAACGACAGAACCGTGAGTTGGAACCAGCAGCTGCTGCTGCCGGCACCCTCCCCCACACTCCTTAGAATTCTCGGGTCTCTGGGCCTGCGACTACAGACAAAGGGGGCTCCAGGGATCTACCACTCCCGGAAAGGGGAGAGAGAGGGACACAGCCTTAGGCTGACTCAGGTTCTGACCCGCAAATTTGGGCTGTGGAGCCCCACAGACCCTTCCCCATGGACCCTTCCACATGGCGGTTTGGCCTGGGAACCTAGGAAGGACTGGAGAAATCCAACCCTCGCAATCTCCCTCTCTTCTAGCCTGGACTAATTGTTGAGGACTTCACAGGAGAGGGGAGAGAGAGCCTGGGGCTGACCCTGCTTTTGACTCCCAGGTTTGGTCTGCCCTGTCCCGAGAGCCCTTCCAGGCCGGGTGGGGCTGCGCCATTGTTTGCCTTGGAGCCTGCAAGGGGCTAAAGATACACAAACCTCCCAATTTCCTCCTCTACTAACAGGGACTGATTGTTGAGGTTTCAGAGAGGAGAGGAAATATTTCTTAGCTGGGAAAAGGGAGGGGGCTGCCAGAGAAGACTGGAGAACTGTCTCCGAAAGTTTAAATTACAAGGCTCTTAGCCCCCAGACAGGAAGCTCTATCACATTGATCTGGTCTGTGTCACAACAAATACACTCTGACCAGGCATTGAATTGAGAGCTTCCAAAGAGCACCATCTCCTGGCAGACCAAGGAAGTGCACATAAGAAAATTAAATAGGAGAGGCTTTTTCTAGCCTCTATATCCTCCCTGCCCAAGGCCCTAGGAAACGACTCTACAACCAATTACTGGGTCCAGTGCCCAGTTTTGAGCAACCAGCACGACAATCCTAACAATCAAGGTTGAGCCAAAAATCAAAGAGCTGTGGTAACTCACAGCCTCCTGCCACTAAAACCCTATAAAAGAGAAAGATATAGAGCATGCAAGCAAAATACAACCTAACCAGATGCCTAAACAGCAGCAAAAAATTATGAGCCATACTAAGAAAATAGAAGACATGGCTCAAGAAAAGATCTACTTAGATCTTCAAATGTTGGGCTCTTTTCCTGTCTGCATATTTGCTGGCAGGCACAGAAAACATTTCCTTCCTGAGGCCAACTCCTTGCCCCAGGATGGGGTCTGGCGTAGATCCCCCCACCTCCACTATGGATGATGGACATTTGCTCTCTCCCTCCTGCTCACACACGGGCTGAGCCCTTCCTTCCACACCTACATTGTTTTGTGCATTTACAACACTCAGTGGTCTGCTGCTTAGGGGGTCTTTCCTAGCTATCTTATGTAGTGAATTTACTTGAAATTTCCTCACTCACCCTCTCAATTTTCACTGTCAAACTGAGGAAGTGAGTTTGGGAGGGAAAAAAGAGTAACATCGCCAGTGTCCTTGAAAAATACCATAAATAAGTCATTTTAATTATATTCTCCTTTTACCAATAACAACCATCTGTAGTCTTATCTTCAATAATACTCTCACATGACAGAAGATAAGATTTCCCAGCTTTGTTGTTTTGGGAAGATTATGTTTCCTTTCATGTTTAATTGACAAGCTATACTTACCGTGGCCATTGCCAGGGAGATAGGAAAGCCGCCCCATTTTGAAGAGATGATAGAGGGTTTGGGAATAGAACAAAGGCTATTTGATGGCAAATGTCCTTGTCCTTTGGGCTGAGGTATTCCTGGTCCATCTTCAGTTTCATCAGCAGATATATGTTTGCCTTCATGACTCTGTGTAAAATGCCACCCCCAAAAAACAAAGCAAACAGAGTTGAAGATGACCTTTTATGCCCCTGTCTCTTTCCCTGAAACACCAGTGTTCAGAAAATGTAGTCTCACTTTTAAAGATGTCTGAGAATTGTGATAAACAGGAATTAAAAGAGGGGGGAAATCCTATTGTCTGTCAAAAGGGGCTCCTTGTAAGTTTTATGTGACTTGGAGAGGTTAAATGTAACTATGGCAACATAATTAATGCTATCAAGACCTTGGCTTGAAATTATGTTTAGAGAAGAATGTAAATGCCACTATCTCTTGTTTTGAGAAGACAACATTTTATAAACAATGAATGACTCTTTCCAGTCTATAAGTTAACTGGCCAATAAACTAAGTCAGATTACTTCTTTTTAATTCTTTCAGATTCCCATTTCTCAGCAAGTGGGTACTTGTTGAAGATTGAGACCTTTCTTCCTAAAGTTCTTCCCCCACTTTAAAAAATTCTATTTTTCACTTTTTGGGTTGATTCTTATGGCATTTCAGTATAATTTAACATCAAGTCTTTTTCCAATTTACTTAACTTCTATAATAATGCCATTAAACAAATCTGCCTTATTGATAGCTGAAACATGAAGGAAACTGCTGTCTTAGTTTTTCTGGATTTCTAGAAGCCAATATGCTTTTCTTATCTCTGAAATGCAGCATACAAGTCAGAGACCACCGATGAGATAAGATACATTTTGTAAATCAAATAGAGCATCTTTACATTTGTGGCAAAGGGTTTCCTCCACTTTGTATAAAGCATAACATGACATTTATTTATTTATTCCCTGCCAAAGATGGATTTGTCTTTTGAATATTCCATCCCCCCAAATGGTAGCTATCTCCATTCAATAGTCCCAGGACTAAAATAGAAGCATTAGCTCCCTGATTCTAATTTAGACTATGGTTAAGAGAGTTTAGGCACAAATAAGGCTTTTGATCACAGTTTACTTGGAGCAAGATGCTTTAGTGCTATAGTTATAATATTAATAATTCAGTTGTTTGATAATGCTTATGCCAGGAATATCACTCAATATTCTGTGCTGTGTTTGTTCAGTGATTGGTTTAATAACTGAAATACAAAGTTCATTGCTTTCTAACCTTTTCAAGAATCAAACATTTTTCATCATATATTGTACAACACTTTAAAATATTTTTTAAAAATCTGAATTCAGTCATTTTTCCCTTATATTTTGGAAATGGTACAGAAATAAAATTTTTCAGAAGCTAAATAAAAATAATAACTCTTTTCAAAACTACCTTTTCTCGGGGACAGTAAAACTCTTGGTTGTCAAAATCTAGTGTTATTTCACAAGTGTAGGAACCCTACATTCTAATACTGCTTTATTTTTTTTTTCTAAAATAATAATCATATGGTACTTCTGATGAAAAGTAGTCCTTAAAAGAAGGAAACAGGTTTTATAAAAAAATATGCAAGAAAAGATCTTCAACAGGCTTTTTACTTTCTTGCTTTCACACATTAAATGCCTCTGTCTGAGTGATATCATGTGCATAAAATAAATGCAGATTATGCTGTTAATGTGATTGTTTGAAGAAGCAACTAGAGGAAAACACATTGGCTTTGAGAAAAGTAATTACCTGAGGAGTTGCATTATTGGTTCCCAACCTATAAATGAGAGAGAAAAGATCAAGTAAATTATGCTATTCAAACTTCACAACCCCAAAGCCTGGCAAACTTCACCCTACCTATGGAAGCCTCTTTCTACAGAGTAGTTATACCTTGAGCCTTTTGAAATGTAAATCTATAATGGAAACGTCTCATGTAGCAAGCATAAAAGTTGAATACTTAAACATCTAAAATCCCTCTGGTTCTAGAGAAATGAAAAAACAAGAACATCTTACCTGTGATAACTAAAGATTTCCCTCCATTTGTCAAAAATTGAAATTTTCCTGGTTATCTCCTCTAAATCCAGCTCTTGGGAACTTTGTTCCTGGCCCGAGACCTCCATATCCATTTGGATAATGTGAGGAATTGAAAGAAGGGAGTTATTAAGATGGGAGAGAGAGTTCTGACCGTGGAGAAGTGAGATGGCTGGCACAGATGGCCAGATAAAGCACGCTACCCTACTGTTGACCAGCCAGGCTACCACGACACACAAGTGCTCCTGCTCTCAGATCATGATTAAATTTTCATTAAAGGCAGAATACTTTGTGTACTTTTTGTTCACTGTATAGACACTATGAATGTTTAATCCAAGACACAGATTTATAAACAAAGAGACTGCAATTACTTATCTGTATTAAAGCAATTGGGATAATTTAATTGATGAGGGATACTGTGCTGATGGAATGTGATACTTCCTTATGCTGTGATACCTCCTTGGAAATGCTTGTGGAACAGAAATACATAGCCAAAGGGAATAAAATCCATCCAGCTGACAACTAAAAACTATTATCAACTACTGTTGTGTAGTATGTAGGCCAAGGAAGAAATGGGCCAACAAGTGTTTTATGTAGAATTTGGTACACAGAAAAGTCTTGCACACAGTTTGAAGGAGAACTGGTCTGATTTGTTCCAGGGAGGAATCTAAAAGTTATGTCTCTTCCTATTGGCTGAGTCAATTATAGCTGTAATAATGGTCGTAATAAAGAATATTGATGGTGTTCATCAAACAAATACTGGTTACTAGTAAAAGTCGACTTGTTCCTTCTGACATGGTTGAATATCAAAATCAAACTTCCTCAGCAGGAGGTCATTTTCTCTATGAACATTTCTGGTCAGAGACATGTAAAATCCTGGGAAATCAAGGGAAAGAGACCATTGGGATTTATTATGGCTAGAATGGCCAGGGCTGAGAGGGTTAGCTATTTATAATAATGTAGAGAACTTGAAACACAGCAAAGAACTAAATAAACCAGAGGGAAGCAGGTGTGGCTCAATCAATAGAGCTCCCATTTACCATATGGGAGGCCCCGGGAAGCCTTGTGAGGGCAGGCCGGCCCATGCGGCGCGGTGGGCTGATGCAGCAAGACCTCACAGCAAGGGGGAGATAAGCAGACACAGAAAAAACATGCAGCGAATGGACACAGCAAACACAAGCAGCAAGGGGGGGAGGATAAATAAATAAAAAACTTAAATAAATAAATAAGTAAATAAACCAGAGATGAATTTAGGTGTCCACAATTTTGCTTACTTACCTCCAGTATCTTAAATCTTTGGTGGTTGTTTATCCATTTTATATACACAGGTCTCATAAGCTTCCATCAGACTTAGTAATTTTTATTGTAAATGTGAGGCATAAATAAATCCTTTTTATTTCTCTTCTCTAACCATAATGCCTCCTGTTAAAAAAAAACTTAACTGTTTTCCTCTTAATTTATAGTTTTAATGGTGGCATCTGTATTTTATATTTATTGGGGATACCAAGTATGGGGAAAAACAAAGTAATGGTCCTTGTTCTCAAATAATATAAATGTGAGAAATGTCTTGCAATTTCCTTTTTAGAAAGTCAAATTAAAAAAATAAATTCTGAACCTGCCATTTAATTATTTAACAACCTAAAACCAGGAGAGGGAAGCAGCTAAGAAAACTATTTTTCTTAAAAATCATGATTAAGTGTGTATTTTTGGCTATGTCTGTGTCTTAATTTACAGAGACTCCTATAAAGATTGGAGCATGAAATTCAATGATTAGGCAACTTACCAATAAACCATTCTGTTAGGTTCAGTAAACCAAATTTGAGTATTCCCTAGGTCATGCACTCAGAGATGCCTAGGTAAGATGTGGCAACGGCCCTTTCTGGTAAAGGAGCCAGTCACAGAGAAAGAGGAAAATGCTGTGAGGGCAGTGGTTCAGGGATCTGTAGGTGCACAGGGACAGGCAGAAAAGCTCAATAGTCAACAACATGGCTGCTGGGGCCAAACTGCTTAGTTTTGAATCATGGTTTCAATTCTCCTTAGTTGCATGCCTTGTGCAAGTTAACTTCTTTGTGCCTCAGTATATTCATCTGTGGAATGGAAATAATTTCATACTTTTACCATATTGCAACTTCCAATCCATGAACATGGTATATCACTGTATTTGTTTAAGCCTTATTTAATTTATCATCCCACTTTTATTTAATTATTCCCCTGAAGTGGATTGGCTGAATCAAATGATGTGGTCAGCTTAAAGACTTTTGATGCATATTGCCAAGTTTCATCATTGTTTGTGAACATCCCTTTCTCAGCTCATCTTCTTTTATTTCCAGATGGGAATTCATGGCCCAATTCCTTTCAATAAGGATAGTGTTGTCTTTAGTTCTCTACCTTCCTAGCCCTTTTCAGTTTGATGCTGACATGGATTCTACAAAGCGGAAGGGCTATCTCTGGAATACATTAAGAACTAAGAATGTGACTCAGCCACATTCAGAGGAAACCATCACTCTCTTGAGTATTTTGTCAAAAGACTTAGGGCAGGAGGTCTGGGTATAAGAATGGGTTGAAAAGAAAAGGTGGGATTAAGGGATCCTGGACCAGGTCTAGAGAGACATGGTAGCTGGGAGAGGAAGGGGTGTGCAGTGATATGTGGAATCTGGGGTTGCCCTCTGCCACTTTTTCCCTTGCCTGATCCCACAGTTTATGAAGTCACCTAAAGCTCCATCCCAAGACCACCCCTGATGCAGCCAAAGATTGGGGTTGAATATGGGATCTCAGGCAGCAATGGGTCAGTAGCAGCAAAAAGAAGTGAGTACAAATCAGGGGCTATGGAGGAGGGAGAGGAGTTTCTGCAGCCATGCAGTGGGGTAGTGAGGGGGGAGTGGAGGGCCCAAGATCATTCACCTAGAAAGGAAATGCATTATATAAGTGCAGAAATCTACACCTGAATCTGTTCGCTTTCTTTGTTGATAATTTAAAAAATATATTTTTTTTCTGAAAAAAGCTATTATCTATTCCAAACCTGGAAATTAGTATGTAAAAATTTAATGTTATTAACACTTGCTATGGTTTCCCAGAAAGCTATGACTAATCTTTAGAATCATTTATGCAATTCAGCTTTATAGTCAAATTTTAAAACCTTGGGCTTGCAAACATTCTGACTAGCTTGCAAAATTATCCCCAGTCTTTCTTCTTGCTGTTTTCATATGATGCTTCATACGCTGGAATCTGGAAGCAGAATTTTAGACCCTTTTGATTTTTTTTTTTTTAAACAAAATCTCGTTAGTATTTAATTAACCTTATCCCTGGAAAGTTCTTCCTTAGGATTAAGTTAAATCCTTTATGCTTTAATTATCATTCATTTTCTTCAGTTCTGCTTTTTGTGAGATGGAAATTTCCTGGTTATATGCCTTTCTAAAAGAATTCTGCCAAGTCCACTGGAAACTAGAAGATTTATATATTCCTCCTTTGCTCTTTGGTGGTATGGTGAGAAGGAGTAAGAAAGCTGTCAGTCCAGGGTCATAGCCCAGGGTCTCCACCATGACTACCTGTACAACCTTGTAGAAGTTATTTCTTCTCTCTGAGCTTTACTTCCCATACCTCTGGAAGCTCTTACCCTTTAACCAATGTTTTCTTACCTCATATCTATTAAAACTTCTCTAAAAGTATGATTTTTTTATGCCCTTATATATTTTAAGGGAGGCCATATGGGCCAGAGATAGAGCTAGAAGTCCAAAGTCCAGGAATGAGGAGACAAAAGCATTGGTCCTAGACCAGCCCCTCAGCCACTAGCCATATGACCTTCGGTTGGTCACCTAGTCACTGGTCTGGACCCCATATAAAGGTATAACAGTCCAGCATTTACATCATGGGCTCTGGAGTTAGAGTGCCTGGTGGGAGTCTTTTCACCTCTACTTTATTAGTTTTCTATGGCTGCGTAACAAATTAACACAAACCTTAGCAGCTTAAAACAACAGTGATTTAGTATCCAGCAGTCTCTGTGGGTCAGGAGTCTGGGCACAGCTTAATTAGGTCCTATGTTCATCTGAGACTCAGGGCCTTCTAAGCTTATGTGGTTGTTGGCAGAATTCATTCCCTCGTAGCTTTTGAACTTGCTTCTTTAAGGCCGGCAGGAAAGAGGGAGTCTCTGCTGCTTCAGGTCTCTGATCTCTGGGAAAGCTTAAGCCCTCTTTTAAAGAGCTCACTTGATTAGGTTGGGCGCACCCAGGATAATCTCCCTTTTGATGAACTGGAAGTCAAGCTGATTAGGAATCTTAATTACATCCACAAAATCTCTTCACCTTTGCCATATAAGGTTACATAATAATGAGAAAGCCATCCCATCACCTTTGCCATGTTCTCTTGTTAAGAAGCAAGTCATGGGTTCTGCCCATACTCAAGGGGAGACAATTACACAAATGCATAATTCCTTGGGAGTTCACCCAGGGTGTGTCCACCACATCTACTTCCCGGCAGTGATCTTGGGCCAATAGTTTCAGCTCTTCGTGCCTCAGTTTCTACACTTGTAAAATTAACTACCTCATTGGGTTGCTATGACGATTCATTAATTAATGTCTGAAAAGTGATTAGAACAGTGGCACATAGAAAGTGTTCAAAAACTTTTAGGTATGGGTATTTTTCTTCAAAACAGAGACAACAATTCCTGCCCAGAGTTATTATGAGACTCAGGGGCCATGGAAGGACTCAAGTAACAAAAGTACCATGTAAACAGGGTGGATTATTCCTTAGGGGCTTGTCTTGTGTTTTATTTTGTCTCTCAATTTAATTAGGACTTGATGGTAAGCAACAGAAACTCAGATTGACTGGTTTAAGTAAAAAGACAATTTAATGTCTCATATAATTTCAAGGGGGACATTCTTTTTAGTTATGATTGGATACATGTGCTCAAATGACATTTTCAGGTCTTATATCTCTCCCCTCAGGGCTTGCTTTTCTCTCTGTGGACTTTACTCCGAGGTAGGTTCTCCTGTGGAAGGAAAGGTGACAGTTCTAGGCTTACTTTGACCAGATGAGTTATTTCAGCAAAAAAAAACACCCCTCTTCCCCGATAGTTATAGCAAAATCCCAGGATTGCTTTTTGTTAGGTCACTTGCACATCCCCAAGCCGTTCTCTGTGTCCAGGACAACAGAGAGCTCTGATTGGCCAGGCCTGACTCACCTGCTCACCTTTGGAACTGGAAGATGACATCAGACCCCCTTGAAACAGATGGACTGAAGGTAAAGAAGGTTGTTTCCCCAATGGAGAATTGAAATGCTTGTACCAGAATTGGGAAGGGATGTTTGCTAGCCAAAAAATGATCACCATGCTCTTATAAAGTATGGATGCTGAGACTAGATCTGCACTCCAATAAAGCATAAACATAAGGTAAGATAAACTTTTGCAAATACATATGGTCTCCTCCTGTTGAATTAAGGATTGTCACTGCTGCAGGGGCCACAGAAGCCATCTAGTTAACTTCCCGGAAAAATAGTCAACCAGCCACCACGGGAAAACCGTAAGCTGCTTTGTTTTTCTCTCACTTCTTTCTTTCACCTAAAAGCTGTCCTTACGAATATTCTCACTGTCCTGGTTTTGTGATAATCAGGGTAGGCTAAACATTTGCTATATTAGAAACCATGCATGTATCCCCAGACCTAGTTTTTCTCCCTAGGTCTGGCTTTTAGAATGCTGGTGATAAACTAAGCCTGATTTATTATATGGACATCCTGTACGGGAAATGACTGTAACTCTAGGTATCTTTGGTCAACCTTAAGAGATATAGCAGGGGGATAGATGTGGCTCTGGTGGTTGGGCATCTCCCATATGGAGGGAATTGGGTTTGATCCCTGGGACCTCCCGGTAAAAATTAAAAAAAGAAAAATATAGAAGGCGCGTGGGCTACCAGGCCCCGTGTGTGGGTGCACCATCAGGCCCTGTGAGCCATGCAGCAAGATGACGACATAACAGGAGAGTGACACAAGGGAGAGCCAAGACAAGACGCACCGAAAAACCAGGAACTAAGGTGGCACAGGTGGTAGGATGCTTCTCTCCCACATCGGAGATTCCGAGGATCGAATTCCAGTGAAGACAGGAGGAGAAGGATGAGAAGAGAGGACAGGAAATGGACATAGAGAGTTGCCCAGTGAATGGACACAGAAACAGCAAAAACGGGCGGGGGGTAAAAATGGATAAAAGTAAATAAATAAATAAATCCTTAAAAAAAAGTATAGAGGAGGAAGATACGGACTATAGCTGTTATAATACTTTGACAATGCGTTTTCATGATTTGTTAACAAATGTTCAGAAAAATGCAGGGTGTTTGTGGGGCAGGGGTGGGGGTGATGTGTGGGAGCCCTGTATGATGTCATGCATGTTTTGTAAGTTCACGATGTTTACTGAACACTTATAGTTTATGTATGTTCTTGTATGAATGATATACTTCAATAAATTGTGTGTTTTTTTTTAAAAGGGTCCTATTTGCAATGGATTTATAGGCACAGGAAGTTTAAGAACATGTTTTTCTAGGGTACATTGTCCTAAACCACCACAGTGGGTATATGATGGGGAAAAGGGTGTATGATGGTTGAGGAATTGAGAGGGCAGGCTTCTATTTGCTCCTAAAAGAGTTACGGATAACATTATCAATCTGACTTTAAAAATCTATGTAATAAAAATACGCCCCAAACCATATTGCCTCCTGATTGAGTGACAGAGGAAAAAGACAACTGTTGCTTCAAACAAACCACACAACACTCCTGAGTGATTTTTTATTTTCTTTGTCCAAAGAACAGATACCTCTGTGTACCCCAAGAGCCCTAGCTGAGCCCCTAAACCTAAAAAAAACATTCTATAAGCAACGGGTCTGAAATTCATTCTTTGGGCATCTTGTGGCTCCTGGCCTCCTTTTGTCCTCATTCTTTTAACAAATGCTGACTTTCCTCTTACTTTCCCATGATTGTTCAAAGGCACATAATTATCTGTTTACATTTGTGGATGGAAAGAGGTGGAGGCTCTGCTTTGATTTATTTTGTTGGTGTCTCACATCTGTCTGTCTGCATGATTTGAGATCTCTTCTGCTTTACTTAGAGGCTGCTTAGGCATCAGAAAGGTCACAGGGCAGCAAGTAAGGAGATAGGGAGATATAGATTCTAACATTTGCTGGATCTACTGTGTGTCTTATGTAAGTCATTTACCCTCTCTGGGCCTGACAAAGCAAAATGAGTGGTTGGATGTCACTAATCTCTGGATAAACCCTCCAGTGCTTACATTCTCTGATTTTGGCCTAATTTATCAATTCCACCTAACTCTACCTGAGATCTCTTGACTCAGATCCGTGAGCCCTCATCTGTTTAGAGGCTGTTTGTGGCTTTGTGACGCTTTGTGCTCTCTCCCTGGACTTCAAATCATCCAATTCTCTATGAAACTAAGAAAGCCTCTTCAGAGGTAGCAGAATTCATTCTTGGCATCATAATTCTAGGAACCAGAAGCAAAGTAACACTAACAAAGTAAAAAAGGCAGGCAAAATTAACAGATGCTCTGAGTAATGAACAAGGTGCAAAAAGGTTTTTCATAATGACTGCCTCCGTAGAGTAGAAAGAGGAATCCGTCCCTTCCCTCCCTGTCTCCCTCACACCATCTGTTATTTGTGTCAGGCAGTCAGTAATTGCTATATATGACCCTTGTTGTTAGTAACAGGGGCTATACTGTACGTTACAGCTTTCTTTGCTTTTCCCATCTCCTGGCAGCTGTGGCTGTAAGGTTTGTGTCTATCCTAAGATGGGAGATCAGGATTTCCCTGGCTCTTGTAACTAAATATAAACAAATCACCCTCCCTATTGGGAAATAAGTTATAAATAACAAGTCAGAGCAATCTTTTATCAGAGAGGCTATGGTTACTAGGTAACGGGCACTGTAGTCAGGCTCTCGGTTGTCATTAGGTATCCATATGGCGCTGAGTAAAAGCTCCAGTTCTTTGTCTTTGGCCTTTCAAGTGGTTCTTTAGTATACTGTTTTTGCATATTAAAGTATTCTGCTCTTTTGTATATTTTAAGAAGACTTGGGTTCTACTCTGGCCTCTATCACCAACTTGCTGTGTGACTTTGGTGAATTCATTCACCTCTCTGGTCGTCTGTTTAAATTCTCAGAAGAAGAGATGAGAAGGTTGGCTTAGATCAGGGATTGGCAATCTACAGCTCACAGGCTGCATCTGGCCTGCTCTTTGTTACGTATGGCCTGCAAGCTAAGAGTGGGTTTTACACTTTTAATGTGGGTTTTACATTTTTAAAAGGTTGGAAACAAATCAAAAGGAAAATAATATTTCGTAATGTGAAAATTACATGAAATTCAAATTTCATTATCCATGAATAAAGTTTTGTTGGAGCACAACTATGCTCTCTTGTTTACATTTTGTCTGTGGCTGCTTTTGTGCTCAACAGCAGAGCTGAATACTTGTGACAGAGACCACAGGGCTTGCCAAGCCTAAAATATTTACCATCTGATCCTTTGCAGAAAAAGTTTGCTGGCCCCTGAGCTAGATTGTCCCCTGGGTCCCTGTCACTCCATTTTACAATATGTAATTGACCAGTTTTCAGCAGCACTCCTTCTCAATCTGGGAAGGAGATTCCAGGCTTCAGGCCTGGAAACGGGCCTGGGCTATCCTTGGAGGCAATCTGGCACTGCCACCGAGGTCTGAGAGTTGCTCCAGCTGACCGGTGGCCTGGAAAAGATTGGGATGTGCCTTGGGCAGAGAGGGGATTAGATGCTGAAGTCTGGCATCGCCCTTGCCCTGTGCACAACCCAGAGCTGTGGCTTAGGCCTCTGCAGTCCCAGTGGAGAAACGAGGTGTTAGGATGTCGCTGTTGAAACAGAGACACCCCACCCCCCCGAAAAAAAAAGAAAACAGTGGCTTAAGCAAATCAGCTTATTTGTCCCATGCTCAGTGGCAATGCCCCAGGATGTGTTTGTCAATTGCAATGAATGTGCCACACTAATGAAGGATGTTTATGTGGGAGGGCATGGGAGGTGTGGTGAGTGGGGCATATGGGAATCCCTATATTTTTTGTGTAACATTTATGTAATCTAAGTATCTTTTAAAAAATAAAAAAATTTCTTAATAAAGAAAATAAGAATTGCTAAAAAAAAAAGAAGCAGCAGAAGCTTATTTATCTTTCCCATAAAAGCCCAGGTAAGCAATACATGAAGAGACCTAAGAGACAAATCAACTGATTGCAATGTATGAAATTTATTTGGATCTTGTAAAAAAAAATAAATAAATAAAAAAGAGAGAGAGAGATAATTGGGGAAATTTGAACACAGCTTGTTTGGTAATAATAATTGTTAATTTTTAGGTGTGATAATGGTATTGTGATTATGTTTTTTAAAGAGGCCTAACTTTAAGATACATCCTAAAATATTTATGATGATGAAATAATGGAATAATATTCTGTCTGGGATTTGCCTCAAAATAATTCAGTTGGAGAGGGCTGGAAGTGGATGAAGCCACATAGATGAAACAAAATTGGCCAGGAATTAGTAGTAGAAGATGGGTTTTCATTATACTATTTCCCCAATCATGGGTATATTTGAAATTTTCCATAATGAAAGTTGAAATATTTCATCTTCATAATCAGTGACTAAAATTTTATACTTTACAGGAATTTATTCTATGAAAAATCACACACAAGTGCCAAAAATATATGTATAATTACAACTGTAGCTTTGTTTATTATAGAAATATCTGGAAACAAGTTTCCCTTTAAGAAAAAATTCCTTGAAGAAGAATGATGGTGTCAAAACTTCTAAGTGTGTAAATCTTCAGTTGATGGAATATATTTTATTATTAATTTTATTGATATAGTCATTTAAAATCTTTAAGTAGATAAATAGATAAAGAAGAAAATAGAAATTACCATTTATCCCCTAGTCAAATATACACACTTTTCTTTATTTTTAGGCTGCCTTTCAAGCATGAAAACATTTAACACTTATTGGGTGCCTACTATGATACTATGCATGATACACAGCATTTTATTATTTCTTCCATATGACTGTTAACAAAATTATTTCTTGGACTTGAAAATAAGCCTGAGTTGGCAGTGGCTGGTATGGTGTCTTTTCAATCATCAGGGACCCATGTATCTTCCATCTTGCTGCACAGCCACCTCATACTTGGCTTGCATCTCATGGTACATTATGGCTGCTTCATCTCCTGCCTTCAGTTCTGCATTCCAAAGTATAAGAAGGGGAAAGGGGGAAAGGATATGCCTTTAAGAGCTTGACACAGAATTTGCACCTGTCACTTTTACTCACATCATGTGGCCACTAGCTGCAAGGAAGTTTGGAAATGTAGCCCTCCTGGGCGGCCAGAATAACTAAAAATGTTATTCTACATGTAAGGGGAAAATGGCTCTTGGGGGACAAGGCCTCTGCCATGGATGCCTTACTGTCATGTCTTTGTGTGGACTCTAAGCCCTTCTCTCTCCATTTGTGCCTATTTCTTGCCTTTCCCTTTCTTCCATCTGTGTTGTGGTCCCTCCACACTTCTCCCTGCCTTCTTGAAAACAGCTTGATTTGGGGGCCCAAGTGACCACATTTGTTCCTTGGTGATTCTGATACAGACACCCACTCACCTGTTGTTCATGCATTCCTACTCATGCTGTCACTCGCTTCCCATACACCCACAATCATAAATTTGGTTTTGTAGCTCAGGAGCTGTGTTGAAGTCCTGCCTCCTTCATTTAGTGTCAACTCACCTTTGTGAGAGTCAACTCACCTTTGTAAACCTCATCTTCCTCACCTTGAAGAAGGTGTCATCGCATCACAGAAGAGTTTAGCTTGTCTATGTAGTAACTGAGGATCCAAAGAAAGTTGTGGAAAAGTGCTTGGGCTTTATTGAGTCAAGAGCACAGCTGAGAAGTAATGCGTGGTGGAAGCCTTGATGCACTGCCCTTCTCCTAATCTGTTCACACTGCCCTTCTGCTGGAGGGAGTCCACAGGAGTTGTGCATCTGCACATGAACCTACACTGGCCATAGCTGATTGGTTCAGACATGGAATCTTGTTCCAAGCAAGCCAGTCAGATTGGGAGTGTGGGGTGTGGTATTCTAAACTGAGGGTCCTATTATGATAGGCTCCTATTAGTCGCAGAGGTCTGTATGGACCACCCCATATCCTGGGGACCTTTTAGGTTTCTGCCTTTCCTGAGTCTTGGAGGTCACCAAGTCCTTGTATTCTGGGGATACCTCATCCCTTCAATAAATTCCATTTCTTTGCTTAAACTTGTTAGGGTAGTTTCTCTTCCTTATAATAACAAGAACTTTGACTAATGTACTCTATCATTGGCAAAATGGAAAAATGTAACATTCTGTGCCCTCATCTTGTAAGTCTTTGCTGTTCTCACCCTTTAAAAGCAAAAGGTAGATCGTGCCTTCTTCCTGTTTCCATGCTCTTCCTCCAGTCAAATCTTCCTATTAGAAAAGGCTCCAAACAGTAGTCATTTACACTGTTAAAAATGTGAATTATAGCTGTATACCTCTCCTGGGGTAAGCATGTAGACATGAATTCTAATATATATATATATATTTCCCTGGTAAAGGAATTTTATGCATCAGGAAGAAGAGGAGGTAGACTTTCTGGAGAAAGGGAAGAACTTTCAATCTTTTCAACCTTCACTTAATATTGCTCCACGCAGGCGATACCTGGTTTGCTGTGTGCATCTCCTCATCTGCACACACCCACACCATGTGCGACTACAGGCAGGCTTAGCGATTATGGTGGATGTGAAGACAGAAGACCTGGCCCTGCAAGGCCTCACCCAAGCACTGGGACTTCTGTGGCTTCTCTGCCTCCAGTGGCCTTCGGCCCAACCTGTGAGGCCCCAGTTCTACCGTCTGTCTTCTCACTCATTCCCCGAGTTGTGACATTTGGGAGACTTGCCTGTGGTTGCCCTTGGATGGAGCATTTCCTCAGGGCAGGATTTCTCTGTCACCTATCTATTTCCTCTTTCTGAGAAGTGGAGGATCTGGTCTTTGTTCCTGGTGAGGCTGGCTGCAACCTGGAGAATACGCGCTTCCCTTCTGAGGATCCTTAGAAAGACACAGCACACAGGGATGGGTGTGTGTGTGTGCGTGCATGTGCCACTCTTTCTTAGAACTAAAACACTGACAATTCTTTAGCAGATGGATATTGTGATACCTGGTCAGTTATTGGCACTACTAAGATCAACCCATCAGGCTCATTGGCATCAGGATAACGGTGGCCTCAATCTTCTATTTTCTGGAATAGATGGTGAAGAATTGGCATCATTCCTTCTTTAAACGTTTGGTAGAATTCACCAGTGAAACCATCTGGGCCTGGATTTTCTTTTTCAGAAGGCTTTGTACTGTGAATTCAATTTCTTTTAATAGAAATAGGACTCTTTGGTTTGACTCTTTCTTCTTGGGCAAGTGTTGGTAGTTTGTGGCTTTCAGGGAATTGGTCCATTTCAACTAAGATGTCAAATTTATGTGCACAGAGTGTCCATGATATTTCCTTATTATCCTTTTAATGTCTGTGGAGTCTGTAATTATATCCACTCTTTCATCCCTCATGTTGGAAATTTCTGTTTTCTCTCTTTTTTTCTTTGTCAGTCTGCTAGAGGTTTATTAGTTTTATTAATCTTTTCAAATAATCAGCTTTCAGTTTCATTGATTTTTCTCTATTATTTTTCCATTCTTAGTTTTATTGGTTTCTGTTCTTAACTTTATTATTTCCTTGCTTCTGCCTGCTTTGGATGTATTTTGTTATGTTTTCCTAGTTCCTTGAATGGAAGCTGCTTAGCATTATGTGTAGAGGCCTTTCCCCTTTTCTCTAATACAAGCACTTAATGCTATAAATTTCCCTCTGAGCACTGCTTAGCTGCACCCCACAAATTCTCAAATGCTGTATTTTCATTCAGTTTAAAATGTTTTCTAACATAATCATAATTTTTAAAAGGAGGGTCTGCATTTTGCAGACCAATGGGCCCCTCCCGTTAACAGACTCTGATCTCTGGCTGTGGCCCCACCCTCCTTCCAGTGAAAGTGCCTTGTCCAGGACTTCAATGACTCATGGTTGACTGATCCTATGTACTCATTTCACTAGACATCTTGCCATCTTGTCTGGCCTTTCTGTTCTATTCAATACCTTTGGTCACTTTTGAAATATTTCTACCCACCTTGGCTCCTTGACACCTACCTCTCCCCACCCCTCCTCCCAAGTTCTCTGAACACTCCTTCTCTCTCTCTCTCCTTGGCTCATCTTCTTCCTACCTCTTAAGTGTCATGGTCCCTAAAGTTTTATCTTGGGCCCATACTTTTATCACCCTCTACCTTCCTTGGGTGACACCTACTGCCTGCCATATTTTTAAGCAAATATGGATTACTCACAAATCTGTCTTCCATTTATGTCCACTTTCTTGAGCTTCTTTCCAGTTATTTGTCAGAGTCTTACCTCATGCACTGCATACTCTTTATATTCTAAATCAAATGCACTATCTTCCCACTAAAGCTTTTCTCCTCCTGTGTTTGCTTTCTCAGAACCTTGGGAGATTTCCTTATGTCTTATCATCCTACTTACAAAATCCAAAATCTGGAAATCACCCTGTTTCTTGCCTCACTCCTTGTTTCTTGTACCTTACTCCTCATACTTGATCAATCAGCATATTCTGACTGTTGTGCCTCAAAAACATTTCTGCATCCCTGCCACTACCTGAGAGAGACCCTCATCAACGCCCGGGTGAGTTTCAATAAAACTTTCTTATTGGTCACCCAGTCTCTGCTTCTGCTGCCCCTCCACAGGCCTCAGTCTGCTGCTCTTCTGCAATGCAAATATGACCCTCTCAGTTCCCATCAGTGGGCTGCTGGATAAAGTCCAAGCATACAAGACCCCCTCCTGGGGTCTGTGCTTGCTTCCTTTATGCTGCCTCCAAATAGCTGACCTCTGCTGGGACACCGAGTACCTCTTCCTGGTTGGGTAGATTTAAATCAGCATTGCAAGCAACTTCCTCAGGCTTGATCAGCTTGTTAAGCCAACCCAGTCCTCCCTGCCTTTGTTGTCAGGATGATACCTCAGCTGAAGGCAGTCACTAATTTGACTTAGAATATTTGGAATATTTGTAACTCATGAGATGCTGAAGAAATAGCTTTGAACTTTCTGGGCAGGGGGCAGATTTGAAAACCCCCACAGTGCTTTACACAGAAACTTCCAATGTCCAATGTGAGCCATTTTAAAAATGTGATATAAATCTTTCACTGCTTAAAGAAAAATGGAAGTAGTACTAATATCAAAGAGGAAGAAGAAAAGGGAGGAGGAAACATCAAAGGTAAGATGGGTAAGGAATGGGTGTGGCAGGCCCTGGTGCTGTGCTCACCACCATGCCGCAGGAGTAAATGCTTCCAATGCTGGGCTGCATGGCTGGCAGAACTGCACTCTCAAGGAAGCTCTGGATTCCTTGGACTCATTGGCTGTTTTAGCTGTGAGGGATCTTAGAGACCTTTTGGGGCAGCCCTTTCTTCTTTCATGTAGTGGATAATCCAGCTGTACCCGCAACCCAAACTGAAACCCAAGTCTCTGCAGAATGTGGGCTGGAGACCCTTCTGGATACATCAGTAAAACACTGAGAAGGGTTCGTAAGCATGAGGCTTCTCCTTTCGGTCTGAGAAGGAAATTTGGGAGGCAGGCACCTGTAGAGGAGAGTAGAGGAACTTGTGACAGGAGAGAATGCAGACAGATGTGACATTTGCCTCATGCTCAGCCTGAGGGTCTTGTTTTGAGCTTCTTGAAAGATATGTGACATCCCAGACACACACAAAAAGGCTAGTTTGGAGTACAGAAGATAGAGGATATGACAGTGTGGGGGAGGGGCTGTTCTCCACCTGGTCCTACCCTATCACAGACCACAGGACATTCTGGAGCCCTGAGGTTGCAGAACATCCCTCAGGGAACAATTTCTTTGCAATGGCTGGAGCCCTCAGAGGCTGGTAGGCTGTGAGCTGCCTTGCTGTGGAAGCTGGGATAACAGACTTGCTCCTGAGGACATAGGGGGACCTAGAAACTCCCAGGGTGAAATAGGAGGGACTTGAGGGTGGGGGCAGAGCTGGAGAGCGATGGCTTGTGTTGAGGGTTGAATCATGCCTCCCATGAAGACATGTTCAAGTCCTAAGTCCTAATACCTGGTCCTGCAGGTGTGAACCCCTTTGTAAATAGGATTTTTGAAGATGGTATTAATAGTTAAGGTACGGACTGATTTGTGAATAGGATCTTAGAACAGCCTATTTTAGATGAGGCCAAGTTGATCCATATGACTGAAGTCCTCATAAGCAAAGGAAATTGGACTTGGAAGTAGAAGCCAGAAGTCATCAGAACCAGAGTAGCAGACACAAGAAAAGAGAGTTCGGCATGTGACAGAAAGCAGAGATGGAAGCCAAGGCACCCCAAGGATTTCAGCAAACCAGCACCAGAATGCCATAGACTTTAAGAGAAAGCACAGCTTGTCAAGACCATGATTTTGGACTTCTAGCCTTCAAAACCATGAGACAATAGCTTCCTGTAGTTTAAGCCAATGACAACCATTTGGTATTGGTCATAGCAGCTCTGGCTAACTAAGACATCTTGGTTCTATATTTGGCAGAAGGATATTAACAGTCACTAAAATTTGGAAAGTAAAGCTGGTATGTTTATGATTTATGTTACTATTTACTGGTGAGGTCTGGGGATAGTTAGATTAGTTTCAGATAAAGTCAGGAAAAGTTAGGTGACACCTCACAGAGTTGGTATGAGGAAGAATTTGGGCTTGAACCTAATTGCTTTCCCACTTCACCAAGCTGGTTAAGTTTGAATTCTCTTATTGAGAAAATAATCTATATTTTAGTGGCAGCATAATTTCTGTGATTTTTTAGAAACTGATTTAAGTTCTCAAGAGCAATAGCCATGCCCTGTACTTCTCTTTCCTGCAGAGCACATGGTGGCAGCTTAATCAATATCTGATGAGTCATTTGATTCATTTATTCGAACCAGCATCAGCATCTTCTCTCGTGTGTTGTGGGCAGCTACCGACAAAGATGGGGAAGATGTGGCCGCAAAATAGATTTTATGTGTCCAAATAATCACCCCCTTCAAAGTAAAGGCTTGGAAGCCTCATTAGAGTTAATGTTAGATGGAAACAGAGGAGAAGGGTAGGTACAAGAAGGTAGGTAGAGCCCTGGGCTTAGGGACTTAGGCAAAGATTAGAAGCAGTCAGGTCTCTGGGACAGAAAGGACTGAAAACTGGCCCATATTCATTCCACATATAATTATCGAGTTCTTAGCTCATGTCAGGCTTTATTCTAGCGACTGGGAATTCAGCAATGGACAAAATAGAATTGACTAAGAGTGAAAGAATTTTGAGGATTGGGTTATATTTTACTTACTTCTCTCCATATTCCCTTGTAGGATGATGGTAAGACTGGGATTTATAAAATTTATATCCCACCTTGTTCTAAAAAAACTTAAGACAACTTATAAACGTGTATGGGATACATGAAAAGATGATAAATTAGAAGTAGAAGAAATCCATAAATAAAGAAATTTTTAAAAAGCATTGGAGCCTAAAATGGAGCAGGTATAAGGCTAGTTACTCATAACACAAAAATGGATCCTTGAAGTCTTGGACACATCAAGAAGGAAGCCACAGATATGGCTTTAAGGTTTTCAATGACTAAACCTCAGTGAGTGGTTGTACCACCCATTAAAATAAACAAACAGACAACAATAGCCAACACTGTTCTTTGGAAGGACAACTAATCTTGATCCTAAGACTAGAGGAAATGTCTCTAGGAATCCTCCAATACAGGACACCCTATGGCTATGATACAGGACTACAGCAAGACAAAACGTCACTCTTATGAAACTCGGAGGGCTGTTACCTTGAATTCAAGGTCTCCATGAGCTCATTTCATGTCTCCAGGCAATAACTAGGGGGCAAGGCTGCCCATGGTTAAGTTAGCCCCAAGAGCTTTATGTAGCAAAGGCATTAAGCACAAGGGAAAGGTGAGGCTATTAATCTAGCACGTGTCCGATGAGATAAAGAACTTTAATGTGATTTTCACGAAATAGCTGGAGGCCAGGCAGGAAGGAGATAAGGCTTGATGTCAGCCTCTTGCAAAGAAATGTGTTTGTTTATAACCTTGATTGGAACAATTTCTGCTCAGGCCAATTGGCTCACCTTGTTCCTTATATACAAATGGATATACAAATGGGTGAAAGAAGACCAGGCAAAGGATGAAAACATTGTCATGTTAGAATAGAATGAATAAGTTAGAAATGAAGCTGCTTTGCCTATTTAGTAGAAATGATCTTGAGTGCATTTCTTTTAAAGAAATTGTTATTCAGTCAACTGGGATATCCGTGAATGAGGTACACAGAAAAAAATCAATAAACTGTATGAAAAATCCCCATATCTTTCTCTCTGATTTTAGAAAAAGATAAAATGGGCAAGAAATTGTGAAGGAACGTTGGTCTGTCATTATAAGGCAAGAAACTGAAACAAAAGACACCTGGAAGTGAGGGTTAATGTATAGGATGCAGGATCTTTTTTTTTCTTTTTAACCAACCATGATGGGCAGCTTTTGGGGTGCCTGCCCAGCTCACATTCTCCTCTCTGAGAAAGCCCCCCTCACACAGTACCTGCACATAGCCCCTGCAGCCATGACCTCCTTCACTTTACCTGTGTGGAGCAAGGATGGGCACCTGACCAAAGAGAGCTGATTCAGAGGCTGGGCTGGGCCATTCCAAGTTTTTCTCTTAATTTCTCTCTCTGGAATTTGGAAATAGTTCACAGAGAGATTGAGGCATTGGTAGTTGGTGCTGGATCTAGGGGAAAATGTAGGCCCTAGGCTGGAGGAGCTCTTTTCCCCCATACTTTAGAGAAGTAAAGAGAGTTGGTATGTAGAGAGAGAGTGAATTATTGAGTGGCACAGGGAGAAACAGAGGCCAGAGGCCACATGGCCTTAGACAGACACACACACACACACACACACACACACACACACACACACAGCGGGTGCCAGAGAGAGAGGGAAACCTTCGTACTCTGGCTTTCCAATTCCCAGATCTGCCCCATGGGGCTTTAATGAACTTCTTGCCCTGGTTATGTGTCTTTCAACTGGGTCTCAAATGCTTCCTGACAAGACATTAAGTAAAATAAGAAGCTTTCCTTTTCTTTGAGAGAAGGGTTGAGGGGCAATAGATATAACATAAATATATTTTAAATTTTATATCTTTATATATTTTAAAAAGGAAATAAGCATATTTTTCTTTGGACAGGTAGGAAAAAGTTTGTTTAAAAGTTTAAAAAAAAGAATCTGAAGGAAAGAATTTGCAGTTTAGTGTTAGCATATGTGGGAAGATAGTATTTCACTGGTTCTATTAGGTGTACTCTACTGTTCCTCTATGCTTGTTTCATTTCTTCACTTGAACACTCCAGAGGCTTCTGCCCAGCCCAGATAGCTAGCCACACAGGAGCTTTTGGGAGAAAGAGAAGACTCGGGATCCAGAGAACAAAACTGATTTTTTAAAGTTCAGTGGTCACTGGTTTAGATGGAAAACAAAGTCAGATACATTCCTGCTGAATGAGTTTGCTTGTTTGTTTTTATCTCCAAACCAGCTAGAAAATTCCAAAGGTTGGGGATGGGCAGGATGGAAAAAGGAGGTACTCCTAGATTAAATCTAGAATCTCTGCTGGAGCAAGCACCATCTTTTTCCAGTATCAGAGAGCATCGGGGAAACTGAGTCAGTACTCAGTTGTCCTCATTACCATCCGGAAGAAGACAATGCTGAAAGCAGGCAGCATGTCTCCTGCCAACTGGCCGGCAGAAGGGACACTGCTCTGGACACCAAGACTTTGCTCAGTCCCCATCTGACTCAGAACTGGGGAAGATCCCTTACCCACGTGTCCAGGCCTCTCAGAAGGGTGGGAACAGCCTGGTCTCCTCTAGGGAAAGTGCTGTGTGCACTGAAATCGCATGATTCTATACGGCATGTGTCTCAATTACTTGAAGGGCCCAGAACACCTCCTCCAAGCACCCTCTTCCAAATCGCCTGGAGGAGCGAGGGAATAAAGGAGATGGCCCCCAGGAGGGAAGGGGAGAGCACACCTACCTTGCAACTCATTCAGAATGGGTTGATCCTGCAGACCAAGATTCTAGCACAGAAATATTAACCCTTAAAAGACACTTGCCTTTTTAATTGCTGGGGAGCTTTTATAGTACCATAGATGGACCCTGGGGTCTCTGCAACCATTGTCTGATATTGTCACTTAGTACCTGCAGGGTGACTCGCTGGAGATTTCTGACTTGGGTCACCTAGTCAGTCTCTGACCCATTTGGACTTTCCAAACAAGTCAGTGAGTCCTAGCTCTGGGTTATGACACCTGCAGGTGTGTCTGGCCACCTAAGGGGGGGAGGGAGTGTCACAGAGTCTGGACAACCAAAAACGTAAGTTTTTTCAGTTTATTTTAGTGTTTTTTATGAGCAAGAGGGCTTTTTCTGAGGGGAAACGCAGCCCAGAAGCCAGGGACCCAGCCCTGCTCAGTCGTTCTTTCTGCCCTTTAGTTTCAAGGAGCAGAGACCCTTATCCCCAGGCTGATCAGTATAGCTGTCCCTTGTCACTGGGGTAGGTGGCCCATCTGCCAAACCAGCCATCAGCGCCAAACCAGCCATCAGCCCTGAGCCATGACGGATTGCCGCGATGAAGGCGGTTGAGAATGGGCAAATAAGCAGATCAAACCATGAACACTGAAATGGCAGAATATCTAAGTAGGAGGGGCCAGGGGCAGCAAGACAGTTAGAAAAGCTTGTCTTGAAGCTGCATTTCTGTAACCAATGCAGTTTCTATCTGTCCGGGATCTTTTTGGAAGGGGAAGGGTTGAGGGAAATTAAGGGAGGTTAAAGCGCCGCCCTCGCTTTCTCCCACCAGCAGCTGCTCCTGGACTCTTGTTTGGGATTCCATAGATAAAGGGTTTGGTGGAGTAACCATTCTAAGGCGCAGTACGGGCTTACCTGGAAGCTGGTGGACCCTAATGTCACCAGTGTGACCCCCTCCTCCCTCCACCAGATAGGGAGGGGCAGTAGCCCATTCCTCCCGCCCCCCTCCCTGCCACAAAGTTGGCAGAGGGAGAGGAAAAGAACAGCATTGCCCCTTGCCCCGATCGCCCCAGGACCGTTTAAAAGTGTGAGCCACCAGTTGGATTGATTAGCTCTGAACTCTTGTAAAAAGTGCAAGACCAGCTGCCCTGGCTGTTCCGAGGTGCAGATGAGACCAGGAAAGGACAGACCTCTGTAACCCGCAAGCCCGCCCAGAGGTAAGGTCCTCCTCCGCCTCATTTTAACCCACCCTGTCTGCACTTGTTTTCACTTAGCTCTGAAGCTTCCTCCTATTTGTGACCATGGCTTGCCCTTGCAGGACTTACGGTGGCTTTCGTAGCTTCTTCTTGCCACTCCTTCCCTGCTCCATAAGCTCTGATACCCTCCAAGTGAGCGTGTTTGGCAGGGCTAAGGGCGGCTAGCGCTCACCCCGGCTTTGTGTTTGCCGCCCCTGAGCCAGCAGGGGGCCCCCGCGGGCTCGTGAAGAACGCCGGCTGACTCCTGGGAGGGAGGCTGGGACCGTGGGCGCACGCGGCAAAATGAAAGCCATTGCACCCTGGCCTTTGATTTCCAGAAGCAGCGAGCGACAAAAGAACGCCTTGGCCAGATCCCTTTTCTAAGAGATCTTAGGCCCCTTGTGACCATGCATTTCACCTGAGAGAAGAGAGGGAGACCATTTATATGCACTGCTCCAGTGCCCAGATTGTATCTTGTTTTATTATCGTGTTCCACATGCTTTGCAGGGACAATTTGGGCCTCTGTAACAGTGCAGCTTCTACTTTCCATCAAGGGAATATTGTTGGTTTGCCTATTAGGTCTTCATTAGATTTTCAGCTGCTGCCCTGAATTTTCTTTCTCTTTCTTCAGAACAGAGCAACCAGAGACTTTTTTTCCTAAAGAAAGCTCGG